>VDFB02098628.1:0-23527 GCA_007258455.2 Sequoia sempervirens
GTGTATATGATTGTTGGATGACAACCCACTGTGAATTTGTCTTGGGCAAAGAGGCGAGAGAACGTTGGCATTGTTTGTTGGAATGATAGACAAAAATTGGAAGGGCTTTCTTTTTACAATTCAAAAGGCGCCCATTTAGTAAGTTGGTGTAGCTGTTTCTCTTGGGAGGGATAAGTGAAGGATTCTAAAATAATGGCGTGAAGCTTTGAGAGACTTCGTGCCTGAGCATTATCACCTTATCACTGTTGGCTCTGCCATATCCTCTTTTCAGAGTCTTGTCCATGTGGCTTAATAGCTTAGATAACTGTGTGAAATTATAATGAGAAGTAATTTATATGAAGTATTATAATAACTCAATAGAACTGGAGCCTTTTCAAAAGTTGTACCACCAGCAATCATACTTAGTGGCCAATTGAATAGTTCTCACACCTGTTCTATATTTCGACGCTTTGTACCCATACGAGGATATAAACCACAACTACTTGCCGGATGAAAAAGCCTACTGTGAAAGCGTCTACAGTTTTTTGGTCCAAATTGCATAGGGTTTGGGGTACCCTGAATATAATTTGCCAAATGTTTTAGAAAACCAAAAAAAATCCATCATAATTAAATCAACACTAATGCTTTTATACAATGTAATGGTTTTGCGTAATATATTAATTGTTGGATCGGATGAGAATTGCACAAAAATAATATTATATTTCTTGTACAACGTGAATGTTAAAAAAGAGTGAAACTCATCAATCAATCAATCATGTTGTTAGTAAATTATTTTTTGAATATTTTAAATTAAAAATTATACATCTTAAGATTACAAAAATAAATGTTTACCTTACATTACAAAAATATTGGTTTCTGATTTGTTGATAAGTACATCTACTAATCACCAGTTAAGAAATCATGGATGCATTAGTATCTACCTAAAGATACATACTAACATATTGATAAAATTTTAACCCACTTCGTAGACATCCATCATACAAAATCCTATCCCATCAAAATTAGAGAGCATGTCTTTCTCAAGCATTAGCTCTTATTTTTATAATTTTCTATCATCTTAAACACTAGAAATCTTTTAAATAACAAATAGTATAATTGCTAAAAACAATTCAAAGACATTAATGAAATACTTTCACACTAGAAAATGACATCTTTGGAAGGAGAGAGAGAGAGAGGGGAAGGGGGTAGAGAGGGGTAAGTGAGATAGAGAGAAGTAGAGAGAGGGGAAGAAGGAAGTGGAGAGATTGAGAGAGAGGGGGAAGGAGGGAGGAGGTAGGGATGGATAGCCATAGAGGGGGGGGGGAGAGAGAGAGATAGAGAGTAACATAGAGAGAGAGGTAGATAAAGGGATGGACATAGTAAGAGAGAGAGAGAGGTCTAGAGTGTAAGGGATATACAGAGAGAGAGAGAGCACTTGTTGATTACTAAAACTTGACATGTTGATTATTGAATGTTGACTAAGTTTGAAAAATTATAAGATCTAAAAATTATAATTTGCATTATAACTCCTAGAAATCTAAAACCATTCTCAAACATCCTAAAACAATATACATGAAATATTACTTTAAGTATACGAAAGTAAATGTCTATATATAAATATCACTTATATATAGTTTCATTGGAAGAGAAAAAGAAAGAGAGAACTTTTTTAAAAATAAACAAGAGAGAACTTTTTTAAAAATAAACAGTAACGCGAGTATGTTATAACATGCTCACGTTATTTCAGTGCAACTACATTACATAAGTGCATCATAACATGCTCATGTTATGTGAATGTCATCCCATAATGAAAGTGCATTATAATGTGATCGCATTATGGCTTTGTAATGATCGAGCCTAGGCTCGATCACTACCAACCCATAACACAAGTGTGTTTCATTATAACATGCTTGTGTTTTCTCTTTTATGGGACAAAATAGTGGAGTGGCCACTTTTTGGTCCCCCATCTTGGTGCACATGCCTAATAAATGAACAAAACCAACTAATAACAAAAATGAATGAAATGACATGTATGTGATAGAGAGCCCTTTTTTTCACATGACACAAATATATAATGATCTATCAATTTTACTTTGCAATATAGTAGAGATTTTGTACCAAAGGTAAAAAAGTTGTTGGGGCCAAACTCATGATGTCATCTTCTCTTTGGAAAACTTTCTTGGCTAATTTTGGAACACATTTGGTGATTTTCCAAATATGGATGGAGAATTTTCCTCTTGGAAAATATTATATGTAAAATTATTTTATACATATGAGATTCAAATTCTTGGCCAATTTAAGCATAAAACATGACCTCCATCCATCTACAGTTGTGCGATTACTTTGGCTAGAACATGGTTCACATTAAAAATGTCCAATCTAAGAGTTTGTCATTTGTGATCATTTTGTTTTCAAAATTTTGAGTAAATTGTAAAAATTTAAAAGGATATTTGAGTTATACGCATTGAAGTGAATTTATAGTTTGTTTTCCCTTAAGGACAAGGGTTCATGCAAGTAAATAAATATGTTCAACCTTTTGTTTGTTGTGTTTTGACATGAACCTTACCTATCAAAATAAAAATATAAGTGAAAGGAATCTACCAAAGATGGATGTCAAAACTCAAAATTCACAGTCCAAAAATTTCTTAATAACTTAACGTAATATTTGAGTAGTCAAAATTTTTAGAGATATAATAGTTAAGTAAATTTTTAGCAATGTTAAATTTTGAAAGTTTTAAAAGAGGTAAAATAAATACTCATATTTGTTCACTATAAATAGATATTTTACTTATATCATAAATATAATAAATAAAATAGATGTCACATATCTTGGTATGTTGTACAATAATTTATCCAAATTATATATATGCATGTTATATTTTAGTTTAACTCACATAAATATACAATATTTTAGTTATAGTTGATATGATTGGAAACACGAACAAAAAACATATACAATATTTTTGTTATAGTTGATATGATGGGAAATATGAATAAAAAATATATACATGGTTTAAACAACAAGCTTGCACATAATATTTTAGTAACAAATGAATTACATACTCTAATAAAAAAAATAAAAATTGAAGAAATAAAAAATATTTAAATTTAAAAATAACTAAATATTTAATTATTAGGAAGGTTCTATATTTAGGGAAGATAATTCTATGTTTGTAAACATGGGAAAGGGGATAAGTGGTAGTTGCATAGAAAGTTGTGTAAATGATATTAAAATAAGTCACAAGGTAATGACATTTGTCTATATATCTATGTACCAAAACACTCTCCCTCTAAATAAACATCAAAGTAAATAAAAAAAGATGCACATATATAAATTTTAGCATTACAGTTTTATTTAAAATGATCTAGCTAATCAAATTAATTGCACATTAAATTTATATAATTTTATCAACAATATGACATTTAGATCTATGTCAAGTGAAAAAGATTTAGGTTATTTTCTAAAAAGCATGGCTTGTTTGTGTACCATTTAGGTTGGTTCCTATCAAAAAGATCAACCACCAAACATGTGGGATCAATAATTATGCAATGTTACTTCACATTTAAGGTCAACTACCAAACATGTGGGATCAACACCATTCATATGAGACTAATTTGTAATCCACATATCATGAACAATCAAATTTGAAAGTGACCATTGAAGACTTCTTTTTTATACAAAAATATCATCTATGAATTATTTTATTTTAAAATTATTTTGTTTACTACATATATAAATACATAATTATTTTATTTTATTTATATTATTTACTTGATACTATAATTTTATATAATTTTTATTTTATTTTTAGAAACATAATTTATCATTTCCATTTTTTTATATTTCGCTTTTACTTTTAATAATTTTATTTTTAGATAATATATTTTAAAAAATCATCTGTTTTAAGAAATAAATATTTAACTCTAATTATTATTATTTTTTTGAGTTAAAAAAAAATTGTTAGGGCCATATACACTCTTTTCAGTCAACGTAATAAAAATTGTGTGGTTATATACTCCCTGACTGTGATATTATATTAAATTTTCTACCCACTCCACATACTTTTACTTATTTATCTTTAATTGAAAATGACAAGTTAAAACAAATAGTCAAGTCCTTTTATAGAACACAGCCTGGAGTTGTTCTCTTGACTTTTTCCAAATTGACTTCCAAAATGTTTGGACTACACGTACTCCCTGTTATGTACGGCACTTCTTTACTGGTGTAAGCCAAAGAAATTGCAGGCTGTTCGTTTTCTTCAATCTAAAGCAGAAATACTATCCAACTGTAACCATTTCTGGAATACCTTGAGTTCAAAGAGGATATGGGGACTAGATATTTTGCTAGATTGAGTTTGATTATTGTCTGCATGGGTTCCCTGTGCTTTGGAGTTACAGGCGTCACAAACACCGACGACGGTCTGCTCTCTAAAAATTCATCTTTTTCTTTGTCATCTTCCATTAAACCTGCACAAACTTACTGTATGGGTTGCGTGTTATGTTTTACATGAAAACAGCTTCTGCCCTGAATGTCATGAGGTTGCTGTGGGAAGGTACGGTGCCAACAAGCTGGAATAGTGGCACAGATCCCTGTGACTCTCCCTGGGATGGAGTGAGCTGTATAGATGGCCGCATAACTTCACTGTAAGATTCCTGAGCCCATAAGATCTCCATTAATGTTTACATAAGAACTCTGTAAACTTATCATTTGTATTTGGTATTCCATTCTGTAGATGAAAATTTCCTCACAAAAATAAAATAGGAAACGTGAAATTATATGAGGTCAATTGAGATAGATGTGAATTAATATGAGATAAGATAATTTATGATACCCTTGAGGAAAATGGACAGTAGCACCTGTAAGCTGTATATATTTTTTAGGAAAGACTTTTATAAGGTTATGGGTTTGGAGTTTTTAAAAATATTTAAGCTGGGTGTTGTTCAATTTTTTTGAGATTTTTATAAGTAGGGGTTTCACGGATTTTGTAATAATGGGTAAGGTTAAGATTTAGAATCGTATGATTAAATGTAATATTTGTGAAAGGAATTTAAATAATTATAAATAAATGATATGTGGCATAAAATTTGAAGGAACAGAGTGGAGGAAATTTTTTAGTTCCATGATAAAGATTTCTTTGAATTTAAAAGATAGGGGTTCCTATTTTCGTATACAAGATTCTAAATTATGATGTACCATACAAAAATTCTCATAGAAATAGTTACTATAAAGCTTCCATATACACCTTTCTAATCATATTTAGTTTTTAATTTATGGCCATATTTTAAATATAGACGAGATATAAAATTAATATAGGTATGTTAAATGCATCAATCTAATCAATTTGGAGCTATATTATTTATTTAAAAAATATTTTATTTTGCTTCTAAATTATTTTATTTACAATGTTTATGGACCCATTAATTTTATTGTATCTATATTATTTAATGATTTTTTCTTAATGCATTTGTTTTACTTCTTTATGTGACTTTAAATTAGTTTTACTTTTGAAACAATCACCATTCTTATTTTGATTAATTTTTTTTTAAAGGGAATAATTTTTCTTAACATCTACTAATATCTTTTAAATAATTGCTCATAAATATTAATTGTGAAATAGTAAATTAATTTAAGAAAATATATTGTAATAATTATTTAATTTTTAAATAATAAATAATATTTATACATCCATCTAAAAATTATAGTTTAATTTTAAAATTTATTTATGTTTGATGTTTTAAATTTTTAAATTTGGTTAATTATTCAGATATATATGTTTTATCAAATGTGTGTTCATCTATTTTTAACTATGATTAAGAAACTTATTTCAAATTAACAAATATTTTTTTTTTAAACTTTTTATTAATTATTACACTATTACACTTGAAACATTTTTTATATAAAACTTATGCTACTCTATTGTCCAAAATAATTCTTAAATTTAAATTATTTCTACCACTATCCAACAAAAAAATCAACACCCTTGAGTTCCATTTAATATATTTAAAATAATGTTCAATTTGCTATCAATTCCATTCAATTTTATTTTCATACTCTCTTGCTACACTTTGAAGAGAAGAAAAATAACAATTATAATCACTTTATGTTGATTTTAATATTGCTCTATGCAATAGCCTATACAAAATCATTGAAAACATTCTCTAAAGTTTATCTTATATGATAGAGGTGGATAAGTGGACATAACAAATCTTTATTTTTATGTATATTTATTTTGAAATTATTATCTTTATAATTAAATTAAGATAAAAAATAACATTACATTTCACCTTTTAATATCATTATAAAATACATCTCCACATTAATAATTCTTTGAGTTTTACATTTAAGTCAATCAAGCCCAACACCCCGTATATTATATTTGGTTTCATAACAATATTAAATTGTAGAGTTCTCTTTTTGATGACTAATAAATTTCTATTACACACAGGATAGTAATTGGGTGCAATTTTAATGAACACCTACCAAGTGAATTGGGGAAGTTGACTAATCTCAGTTTTTTTGTAAGATTATACTTCACTTTTCCATATATTTCATTAAGTAATACTTTGGAGATCTAATCTAGAAAGCATAGACAAGAAGGTTTACTGATATAATATTTTCTCTTGTCAGGGCTTTGAATTCGAATAAGTTTACAGGCCCAATTCCTGCAACTCTGGGTAAGTTGACCAATCTGGAATGGCTTGACATTGCAGACAATCAAATTAGTGGGAGTCTTCCCGTCTCCAATGCTACTCATGCTGGATTAGACAAACTTGTTAAAGCACAACACTTGTAAGCAATAAGATACAACAATTTAGTTAGTATGAGTTTTGATGTCAAAGGAATTAAAAAATAAAGTATTGTTTGTGGTTTTTGTAGCCATTTCAATCTAAACAAACTATCAGGCATCATTCCACCTGAACTCTTCAACGGGAATATGAGTCTACTTCATTTGTGAGTGAGAAACATTGCTCCTAGTCCTCATATATCATGATCTTGAGCATGTGATATAGATATTGACTGTGTTAAGTCGTGTTTATTATCATCTACAGACTATTTGACAGCAATAACTTTCATGGACGGATTCCTCCTACTCTCGGACTCGTAGAAAGTTTGAAGGTCATGTGAGTATCAATTTTAACGCTGTTTCTCTTGCTATGCCTGGTATATGGTTTTCATGGCTTTTTCACAGACCAGAAATTAATGGATGACTGTTTCATGTGTGTTTTTTGGTAATATTGTTTGGGAAATAGGAGGCTTGACCGAAACCAGATAACAGGTTCCATTCCCCCCAACGTCAACAAGCTAACCAACCTTGAAGAACTGTAAGAAACTTGTCCTTTCTTTACCTCTTCACTGATTGTGACTGAATTTTGATGTGTGTTATGTGATTCAGAGCATCAAATAGCTTATTTGAAAAGGTAAAATGTAATTTTTTCGTTATATTGTTATTTTCCTTTTCTTCACTACTAGACACAATGTAATATCTATTTGGTAATCTCTCTAGGACAATCCTATCTAGAAAGTAAATAACATAATGCATTCAATGTTCACAAATAGGAGATTCCCACACTCTTTACCATCATGTTTCATATGGTTGGCATTCATTCTTGGTAGGACTCCTTACACTAGCCTTGCTTGTACCTACCATAATTTTGTCACATTGTAATGATAGTGCATTTCTATTTCCACAAGGAGTGTTATAAATTATGGTCAACACCAATTTTTACCTTATGAGTGTGGAATTATTCACTATACAATCTACCTTCAAGCTTATTATCAAGTTGGCCAAAGAATTTGTAGCCCCATTGATCTTTCTATAAACATGTCTAAATGTGAAGGTAGTTAGAGATTTGATGAAGGGTGAATAAATGTTTAAAATTTTGTTTAATTTCCAATTTAGTGAAGCTCTTCTTCTTATAGCATTTATAATAACCATCAAATACCCCTCAATGTGCACCAATTTAAATTTGTAATGATCACAAGTTTGGAGGCCTAGGAGGAGAGCCTATGTTTCTATCTTATTATTGATGTTTTCTATAATATATTTTATGCTACTTTGATCAATGACCCTTTATGGTCTTTGATTTGACAACCAACTCCTAATAGACACAAGTTACATCTTTATGCTTCATCAAAATAGAGTTTGAACTAGCCTTTGGGAGGGGCTCCACTTTATTCCTTGCCTAAAATTTTACATGGAATTAACCCACAAAACCCCTTGAATGAAGCACCTTAAGGCCTTTCCAATCCTTTATTATCTCATTATCCTAAGAAGTGAAAATACTATTTTTTGAATTATGTGTTATTTTCTATATTTTTATACTATTTCTTGATTGCATTCTCCAACTCTATTAGGAAGCTGCCTATCGACATTTCTTTATCTTGAAATATATTTATATCCCTTTCTTTCTAGTGCTCCCATAAGATCATTGAATGGCTTGTTATCCAAATGTTGGAGAAGGCTACATCTTTTGTAGAGAATCAACCACATAGAGAATAAAGATAAAATTTCTTGAGGTAGGGGGGCAGCCCAATTTAGTTTCTTGTGAACCCACTATGAAAATGTTTCTGCAAATTCACAATTCAATTAGTGGGTGGTCTTGATATATTTTTCTACTTTTTTATACATTACACACCTAAATGACCCCTTAAACCCAATCTTTCATAATCCTTTAGCTATAAGAATATTGTTTTACAAGGAACTACCCATGTGAGTGTCCCAAATTTGGGTAAATAGTTTTTATGCCAAGACAAGTGTGTTTTCCAACCCTTCTTTTTGGTCTAACATCTTCCAACTTATATCCTATTTTCACACCATAGTTTCCTAACTTAGCTTTGCACAATTTGATACAATCCTCTCCTTCTATGATGAAAATCATTCTAACTGATAACTCTTTTTTCAATGTTGTCCATTTGTTTTTAAGACATTTAGACTGCATAGTTGATAAAATCCTATCCTTTTGTGATGAAAATATTTCTAATTATCAACTCTTTTTCAATGTTGTCCACTTATTCTTTTGGGAGATTTATACCTTGCAACTTCTTCCAATGCCACTCCTTACTTCCTTCTCTTTCATTATTCAAGAGACAATCACACGCTCTTTGACCTCAATTCAACTCTAATATTTTCCTTGCTTCATCTTTTTTGGGGATTTCATCAAGAGTTGGGTATCCATTTCAAGATTCCTTTTAGAAAAAGACCCTTATGTCATCTTTGACTATCCATACAATATGCTTAGCTTTCACACTTTTGGAGAATAGAAAAATATTCCAAATAGACAATCCATTGGGAGAATTTTTTATAGCTAGGATGCTATTGAGAACCTCCCAATCTAGGTATTTATGTTGTAGAATTTTCCCCATTTAAGGTGTGCCTTGGAATATATTCCCTAGACAAGTTTGATCCCTAATGCCATGTTTAATATAGATCACTCCCTTCTTTCAATTCTCTATGTTATGCCCAAAGACATGACATGTATTACACTTCACTAGTAATCTTTCCACTTTAATGAAGCTTGTAGCCACAAGCCTATTTTGTTATGATTTTTATCTTTGGTGGTACCAAGCTATCCAACTTTATCATGAGAAAAATTATTGCATACATATGTGCACCACCAATCCAATGTCCATCATCCATCTGAATTAAGGATCCAAATGAGTTTCCTATATTTGTGAGGGTACCCAAATCTTGATATACCATGGGTTAAGTATATAATCTGATCCACATTGGTGTTTTTTTTATGGTACATATGAGTAGACCGTTGAAATTGGGACCTCAATCCTTCACATCAAACCCTAGATTGTCCAAAAGGAGAGGGCCTCTAATAAGAATCTCCTCTTTGTTGTTAGGTCAATTATATTTAACTAGGGAGAATCATTTCAACATAGATTTTATTTTTGTTATGCTTTTCTTTCCCAAAGTGAAAATAAGTTATGAAAGAATTAAAATGAGATATAAAAATTAAAGGATAATATGATTCTTTGGCTAAAATGTCTATTAATGAAGAATATTTATGAAAAAATAAATTAAAAGGGAGGAATAATTGTATTTATTAAATAATAATTCGAGGCGGCCTTTGTGAAAGGGTGTGATGGTTTGGAAACCACCCCTTAAGGCATATAAATAATTTATGTGAGACTTGGGAGAAGGCATAAAGATCAATCAAGGAAGAAAGTTGTTTGGTGGGCTATGGACATTAGAGAGGGGCACATGGTTGTGTCCAACTCATGGTATAGAGTACAACAAGGATAGTCCTAGCTAGTGCTTTGTGAGATTAGGTAAATTTATTTTTATACAAGTCCTCCAAAGTGTGTCATAGCCAGAGCCAATACCAGCGACATCTTCTTAGAGTGTGAGTGTCTTTTCCAAGATCTGTGATTTAGATAAGTACTAAACTCATTCCAATATTTAATTATGAATGAGATGGAGTTGATTGAATTAAATTATTTTAATATGTTATTTGTTCCCTTTTTATCATATTCATAATGTTGGATGCCAATTTATGTATTATTGATATTTTTAATGTGCTTAAGTCTTAATATAGTTAACAATAATTAATAATCATTTTTTGTTTATTTGTATCTAAATTATAGATATATTTGATAATCTTTAAACTTAATTATTAACACTAATAAATTTTTTTCTATATAAAACTAACTCTAATATATTAAATTTATCCAATTTTATACTTAGAGAAAAGTAGCATTACAATTTTGTTGCCCTTGCCCCATTACTCCTTGCACTAATTATGCATTATTGTTCTTGATGTTCAAAATCTTTCACACTTGATGAAGAAGGTGCTTTATTTGAGTTAAAATAGCAAGCACTAAAGATTCAAGGCATCCAAGGAAAATAATTTTGTCTACTTGACCTTTCGAATAATGAGTATTTAATTTTCATGCATGACCAAGTTTGAACCCTGGAAACCCAATTATTTTTGATAAAAAAATCCTCCTTTGATTCTCCCCTCCCATGGCTCCTTTCTACTAATGAGTCTCCTTCATACCTCTCTTTTGTTGCCATAATTTGGTCTTCCTCTACCTTTTTTTTTTCATTTTCCCCCATATTGGGGTAGTTCTTTCTTTCTCTGTTTTATGTCTTCCTATCTCTACTTGTCAATTTAGACTCACACACAATTTTTTTAATAATTTAAAATATTATTAAAATATGTTATTGCACTTTTAATTGTAAAGAATATTTATTAAAAAAAATAAATTATATTTTATAGTTTTAATGAAACTTTTCTTTCACTTTTATTATAATTTATAAAAATAAAAAATAAATTAATATTTTAAATAGTTTTTTATAAACTTTGAAATGATTTATGAAAGATAAGTAACTTCACATTTAAATCATTTTCAATAGACTTAATCCACAAAGATATAAAAATATATATAATTAAATAAATAAATAATTATTAAAAATAAAATGAACTAACATTATAATATCTAACACATAGATTTATCTTGCAAATTCTAACTATATATGCCATACACTCATAATCTATATTAATATATATAAAAAAAAATATAGGTATAAAAAAATGTATAATTATAACAATTAACATGTTAAGCAGCTGGTCCTTACAAGTACATGTCTTACCTATCATATTTTCTTCTTTTTAATTATAAATTAGGAAACTAAACTAGGAAGATGTTGACTACTTCTAATTAAACTATGGCCACTAGTTTTCCTAAATTTAATATTAAATATATAACTACATAAAATAAATAGTATTCATAACTTTAATATTCCTGAAGATTTTATGGTCTTGTAATTAATTAATTTAAAATTATTTAGTTAATAGTATAAGATGATGTGAAATTAATCATTTTTTACATTTTTGTTTTAAAATTTATGGAAAAAAAATTATTAGAAGAAATTAGATCCTTATCTTAATATATTAACTAATATAGTTATTTTAATTTACTTTACAACATTTTTTTTTTATTGGTAAGATTAAGTTGTATATTAATATAAAAAAGATCATACATTTTGAGCCCATGACTATAGGGTAGCAATGACGACCATTAATAACCAGACCAAAACAACCACCACCCCCAAAATGACCATGCAGGGTTGATACCACCCATATTCAACATTGAGTGCACCAGTAAATTTAAACCATAATAGTATAGCAATATACTAAAGACATTGATGCATTGAACAAAAGAGAAAAAACATAACATAGATTCACCCAACTTCTAACTAACCATCAACAGGCACCCAACCTACATAATTACCAGATGTTATTCTATGCAAACACATAGAATTCATATTTCCATGTTGAGTTCGAGACTGCCACCAATTGAAATTTCTTCTTCAAAAATTCAACCCCTACAATTGCCAAATGATGGTGCTCCACCAATTCCAAGCCATTCATGTCAAGTAGGAAGGGATAGAAATTTACCAAGGCATCCAAGTCCATCAAGAGCTTGAGGTCTCATGGCAGAGGAATGCGTATACCCAATGAAGCAATACCCAAAGCCTCCTCCAAACCCACCAACAAATATTTCTTGAAAAAATGCTTCATAATCACCTTCGCCTCAACCTTTGGAACCTTCACATCTAGAAAACCAACCAGGACCCTTGAAGAGATATTAGTATCTAGCCAACTACCCTTTAGTGCCCACCATGAAACCCTTCCTAGCAATGCATTTTAACATTGTAAATGTGAGGTAATCTAGGTGACGAATGATCCAAATGAGTCGGAGTGAGGTCAACGGACCCATGAAATCCATCTAATGCTTGGAACTGTGGAGCTAGATAGGAGTGTCCATACCACCTGTGTCAAGTTCCTTTATTGAAACCTATAGAATAAAACTTGTCATACCAAAACTATAAAGAATTCCAAATATTAACATGCCTCGACAACAGGGAAAATGAAGGAATGTTAGGATGCTAGTGCAAGGATGCAAAAATAACCCAACCTCATCACCTTTAATGAGTAGCTCGAGAAATTGTGCCTTGAGAAAACATGTCACAATGCCTAGGACATATGCAATATTTATGACAAGAAACTTCAAGTGTAGAAATCACTTAATATGAGTACCACCACCGCAGAGAAATCCAAAAAGTAGCCACCTCATGCCTCCCAAGCCACCTTGTTTTCCAACATGTTGGACACTCCACATGATTCATTTTAAAGTGGTTCCTACCCAACCACCCACTGTGAGATGCATCAAGCACCACCTTCAATGTTGGCAATTTCCTTCAGTGAAATCTTGTCTACCCTAAGATTTGACAAAAGATCTACTTCTTGATTACCTTCACAAAGGATATGATTGATCACATAATTCTCAAATCCCCCAAGAAGTGCCATCATGACCGAGCAAGTAAGGCCCTGAATTTCCAATGCTAGAGATTACTTGAACGCAAGGCATTCACAATCAACATTGAATCCCCCTCAATCACTACATTCCTTAATTTTAGCTCTGTACACAACTTAATCCCAAGGTGTGTTGCGTGTAGCTCCACTATAGTTTTAGTGCTTGCATTGAGTGGTTGAACAATCTTCCCAATCATAACACCATTCCAATCCCTCTTGATACAACCTGCTCCCGAACGGCTAGTGTTGCCCCTAGATGCCCCATTGAAGTTCACCTTATACAACCCTTGATTAGGAGGTTGCCACAAGTTGATGCTCAATCACTCCTTTTGAACTTTGATGCCCCCCTCACCAACATAAGATGGAACCTTCAAGCCATTCTAGTTCTATTTCATCTTTGTATCCCAGCTTGAGAAGAATGTTTTTGAATTGCTTGACTTTTTTGTTCTTGAATTTAACAGTTCCACCACACAATCTTCCACTTTATTTAGAAAGGATAGAAGTGGCACTGAAACATCCTTAAAATTTTTGCAACTCCTTTCCTTCCAAACCTCCCAAAAGAGGAGCAAAGGACAAGACCACCATAAGCTTGAGAAAACTGAGTTGCTGCATATGATTGACCAAATTTTGAATAGACTTACTAAATCCATTGGTAGAACAATAGTACTCAAACCAAAATTTGCACATAGCCAATTCTAATATTTACCAGTGAAGAGGCAATTGAGAGAAAGATGGTCACTAGATTCCTCTGTGATATTGTAGAGTATGCACCTGGAAGGACCACTAAAACTGGTAGTTTCTGGAACCTATTTGTAGTTAGAACTCTTCCTTGGATCACAACCCAAGAGAAGATTCCTGCCTTGGGAAGGAAATTATTTTTCCAACACAGCGTGCTAGGTAAATCTAAGACCTGCGCCAGCTACTTGACCGAAATGTTATATCCTTCTAGAGCATTGTAAACACCTAAGGCTAAACTACACCACCTTAGAGCATCACAACCCTCATGGATTAAATATTACATCCCTTGAGGGCTTCATCAAATGCCATAGCTGCATTATTGTTAAATCCCAACAACTTGACATCCTTCCAGTGCCATTCCAAGTATCCATTGACCCACTTGGGGACTAGGAATCCTTCACATGACTTCCCAAAACTTATTTTGTTACCTCCTTGACTTGCCTTAGAGCCACGTTCTCAGTTGTATTGCCATAAACACCCCATGAGTCTTTCCAAAAGAGAGTCGTCTACCCATCTCTAATGTCCCAAGAGAGAAAATTCAAAATCAGATCCCTACAACTGCATATGAAGTTCCAGACCCATGAGCCTTTTGGCAGAGGCCTGGTTGTAAAAAGGTTGGTTTCTCCATCAACCAAATACTTGGATTTTAATATCTTGACCCACTTGATATTTTAACTTGCATACTATGATATCTAAATGTTTTACCTATTCTAAACAACTAAAATGCCATGGAAAAACACAAAGAAACACCTCAAGATTAGCCTAAGGAATTTGTTAATACAAAGAGAAAAAAGTGAAAGATGATGACAAATGGTTATACCTTCTCTTTACAGCTGAAACTCCTTGGTTGGCCCTTGATTTTGGATTGTTTTGTATGCTCCTTAGATGGCTCTTGATGTGGCTAAATGCAATATTTAACTATATGGTTGTCCATGCAAATACAAATAGATAAAATGGATGGCTAGATGAGTGCACAAAATGACAACATTTAGTTGCAAAATGACTAAGTGTTGAAAATGCCTTAGAGGAGGGGGTATTTATAGAGGAATTTGAATTCTCTAGAGAATTCAATGGTTAAGATTTATCCAACAAGGCCAAGATGGAGGGCTAAGGTGAGTTGAGGACTCACAAGCCCTCACATTTTGACATGTGGAATGTGAGATGGCTAAGGGTGAGATGATGTGTAGGTGATGTGGAAGGAGAGTACATGATGTGGAGGAAGGACATGTACCTTGGAAGTACATTAGGAGATGAGAAGATTCTTTGGAGGAATAAATGTGAATTAAAAATTCACATGCTTGGGAGAATCTAGTGGATAAGAGAGGGTATCCAAAAAGGTGGGAGTTGGTCACATGTGGATGAGGTGACAAGTCCTATGTTCTAGAAGTCTTGGAAGGATAAAATATGAATTAAAAATTCACATGGGGAGGAGAGAGACCAAGGATGAATAAATGTGAATTAAAAATTCACATGGGAAAGAGGGTCAATGCCAAGAAAGACAAATGGAAAAGTTGACTAAAAAGGGATGCTAAATGTGGCTAATTACCTTGATTAAGGTTGTGCAAACACATAATTAGGATAATTAATGGAAGATTAGAAGCAAGTGGTAAATGTAGGAGGATGTGACATTAATCCTTGATTAAGAGGATGCACATCCTAATCATGAATTAATTAAATTAATCTAGATTAGAGATGGATTATGGAGGATGTGACAAGGAGAGAGAAAAGAAGAATTTTAAATTGATTTTAATTCAAAAAGGTTAAAATGACTAAATTAAATAAATTGATGTATTTATCTAATTTAGAGAGGAAAAAGGGGTAAGGTAAAGCATTTAATTGTTAAATTAAGTACTTAAATAAGGACTTTGGACAAAAAGTGCAACATTAATTAAATAAATTAATATTAACGGAATGGACGAATAAAGAGATGAATTTGATTGTATGGGAGCGATCAAATTTAGATGTCTACACATACAACTTCCATGGCAGTTTGGCGTCCAACGCCTTATTATGTAGGGCCAAGTTTTTCAGACCAACCCTAGTAGACTCCCGTGACCTACAAATTTTCTCCCACTTTATTTGAGAAATCTTCTTTTGCTTTGAGTTCCCTTTCCATAATTTTTTTTCATCTTCTGATTAATTTTGGTACTTTCCTCGCTCAAAAGAGGAAGAAAAGAGAGCATGTAGATCAACAAGGCCACAATCATTGACTTGATTAGAGTTAGCCTCCTCACCCAAGAGAGCCATCTTCCTTTCCAAGAAGAAAGCTTGTTTTCAATCTTTGTAACCAATGGATCCCAAAGCTTGCCATACAAAATCCCAGATACAAGCGGCAACCCTAGATATTTGCAAGGTAACTTTCCTTTCCTAAATTTGAGAACTTGCAAGATCTGTTTTTCTAAATGAGGATTAGTGAAGAGAAAAAAGGCCTTGGATTTGTCGAAACTTACCTCCTACCTAAAAACCATAGAATAATCTAAAAGGATATTTTGAATGTCCTTGCCTCTGCCGCTCTACCATGACCAAAGAGCATGGTATCATCTGTAAATTTTTGGTGTGTAATAGGGGGCAACCCGCTTGTGATCTGAATACCTTTGATCTTACCAAGCTCCATCACCCTTGTAATCAATCTTCCAAGAGATTCTTCCATAATGATGAACAAAAATGGGGAGAGAGGATCTCCCTATCTAAGCCCTCTAAACACCCTGAAGAAGCCTTGAGGAGTGTTGCTAACCAACAAAGAGTACTTTGGACATGAAATCCAATTGAACAACCAGTCAAGCCACTGAGAGTGAAAGCCAAAAGCTTCCAAAACTTTGAATAAGAACCTCCAATTGACTTTATCATATGCCTTTTTTATGTCAAGTTTAAGCAACATGGAGTGTCTTCTTGTGTTTGAAATTGAATGTATCACCTCTTGAGCTATGATCACTCCATCAAAGATCAATCTCCGTGGCACAAAGCCATTTTGTTCTTTTGAAATCAAACCAAGGAGAATAACCTCAATTTCGTTGGCCACTGCTTTGGCCAAAATTTTGTAAACTATGTTAGAGAGAGAGATTGGACATAATTCCTCCCAAGCCACCAGTTTTTCCTTTTTTGGGATTAAATCAATGAAGGTAGCGTTGATCTCCTATAAAACCATACTAATTTCCCTAGAATCCTCTATGTCCGCCACAACATCAAGCCCAACGATCTCCCAACAATGTTAGAAGAAAGAAGCAAGAAACCCATCCAGGCCTAGGGCCTTATCTAGGTGTAATTGAAAAAGTGCAGACCTGACCTCTTATTCAGTGAAATTGTTGTAAAGAATCTTAGTTTGCTCATTTGTGATGAGTTTTGGTATGCATCCAAGAATGTGTTATTTGTCAGCTCACCTAGAGTCCTCCCAATCATTGAGAAGATTTTGAAAGAATCCAATAGCCATCACAACAATATCTTCTTGATTGTCTAAAGTCCTACTGTCCACTGCTTTAATACCAGTGATAATATTTACTTCTCTCCTAGCCTTTGCGGAGTAATGAAAAAAATGTGTTTTTATCACTCTCATTGAGCTAGAGCTCCCGAGACTTTTGGCGCCAAAAGATTTCCTCCTTCGACAAAATGTCTCCCATATTTTTTAACAATTAATTTTCCTAAAGAAACCTACCCCTGTCCATTCCAATCCTACACACTTCCTCATTTAGTAGCCTCAAATCTTGATCAATCCTTCTTAAATTTCGTGAAAAATATTCTTAAAACAATCTTTGTTCCATTCCTTCAAATGGTGCTATACTTGCTTCAATTTCGTAGCCAAGATGAACATTCTTGAGCTCACCACCTTAGACTCCACCCACCAATGAGCAATAAGGGCTTTGAAATTGGGATCCTTGAACCACATTCGCTCGAATTTAAAGGGACATCTAAGTGGGCTCCACTCTACGTAACTTCAAGAAGGACTGAGAAATTATTCGATCCAAAATAATGAAGAATCCTACCTTCCAAAGTAAAGGGAAAAGCCTTGAGATTACCTTTGAAAAGGAATCTATCCAACTTCTTTGCAATAAAGAAAAAACAAAGCCTCCTATTGTTCCATGTGTATTAACCATTAGCCATTGGGATTTCAATGAGTTGGTTGCTCTTCACATAGTCCTCAAAATCAATTTGAGACTGCAACCTCCAAGTCACCCCACCTCACTTGTCCTTGGCATGCAAAATAGTATTGCAGTCACCCCTAACAATGCAAAAATCAAAGGCAACATCATTGCATACCAATTCAATTTCTTTCCATACTTCCTTTTTTTTAACACACGAATGTGAGCCATAAACATTAACCAATAGGAAGCACAAATTTGATGAGAAAATTATGACTTTGCAAGCCAACCACCTATCACTCGCAACCACTTTTTCCAAAGATTCCTTATTAGGATGCCACATTGTCACTAAGTTGCTAGCCTCCCCAACCACATTAATGGAAAAAAGATTCCAAGAACCCAACCATTTCTCAAAGGACTCGACCTCCACTTAACAAAACTTAGTTTCCTATAACATACAAATTTCCACCTACGTCATCTCAAGATGATGCTTCACTAGGTGCCTCTTGTTAGGGGCATTGGTGCCCAGGTAACATTCCAAGTTAAGAGTTTCATTTTTCTTCAAGAAGGGGTTCCTGGGTAAAAGCACAAAGTTGTGTCACACTTTCAGCCAACTTATCAGCACAACTGAATTTAAGTATTTCTAACTAAAAATTAATTTTGGTCAAACATATGATCTAGTAAGATTCATTCTAGCTAAGTTATATGCTTCCACAACTTTTTCAACTAAAATTGTTGGCTAAAAATGTATGGAGTATCACTTTGAGTCCAATTTACCAAAAAAATTAAATTATTTGAAAAACTTGAAGTTTCAATAATTCTTGCTAATGCTATGTATTTTTTAAAAATATAAAATACCTTTGTGAATCCATAAAGAAGTGTAGTTTTCAAAATATATTTATTTTAATAGTTTAATTATTTTTTATATTTTATATTTTATTTTTACTAAAATGCATTTTCTTTATAAAATATGAGTTGATTACTATGCTAAGAAAAATACTAAAGACATTAAAAAAAATATAAAAATATGATGCACTAGATAAAAGAATCTATTTTAAGATGGTATAATTTTGTTTCCATTTTAGATAAAATATTTAATATGAAAGTTGGCGTCCGATGAAAGCAGTTGTTTTCATTCACACATTTAATATTTATTTAAAAATATATATTTGTATCAAAATTGGAAAAAATATATCCATGCACAAAATTTCAGATTATAAATCTGAACAAAAGTTGAAAAGAAAAAATTTGATTACTATAAAAAGTTTGATGTCCCATGCAACTTCATTTTTTAGCATTTTATCAACAACTAAATTATAGTTTTAATTTATTAAAAACTAGTTTAAAATAATTTTTTATATTTTTTAAAAAAATACAAGCATAAAATATACTAAAAAATACATATTTTACTAGTTTACATCATTTCAAAATTCAAAACATATATGCCACTTTTAGTGATTCAAGTTTAAAAATTGGATCAGCGTTGGTTGTTTCCTTTATAAAGTGTGACACAGCTTTGTTCTTTTACCCTCCCCCTTCCCTACTTTAACCATCTCCCTAGTATTTTTCTGACCATTCCCCTCACCAACAATCTTCAACTTCTCCAAGTTAGGAATCCTGCCACACCTTTTGTTTTCTCCACAATTTGGAGAAGATTTTTCCACCTCTTTCTAATGGAGACCCAACTTCTCTTGCCCTAAGAAAACTAGATTTGTGTTGGGAACACCCAGATCTTTCCTAAACTCCGCACCACCAGCATTGTCTAACCACACCTCATTTGGGCACAGATCTTCATCAAAAAGGCTGAGGGGAGCATCCTTGGCCTCTTGAGCCAATTCTACTCGAGGTTTTCTATCCTCAAGTTATTGCCAATTAGATCAATCACTTCATTCATTTTATCATTTAATGCTTGGTTCAATTCCATGGGTTCATTTTCCTACTCAACTTCATAAGAGAACACCTTCCTGTCCACTGATCGAGGCGAAACCATAGTAGCTTTCTTGGAGCCAAGGAAACCTAGGAAATTGGCATAACTAGGATCCATAGGCTTGAGCATCCCATCTTCCTTTATGACCCTAACCAAGGGGAGTTCCCAAGAATGCCTTCACAGAGTGTAGATCGAACTCCCTTCCAGTCTTGGTTCAAAGACTGGAGGTAGCTTGGGAATGCCCCAGTCGGTGTAGACCTCTAACTCTTTCCATCATGGGAAATTGGGTCAATTCTCCAGATAGATCCTCACATAAGTACTGATCCCATCAATCTCCAACCATTCCTTCGTACACACATACTTGCCCAGATTGTTACCGATTTCCTCCAATATGCCAGGCTTCCAAAATTCCACTGGCAGCCTCGGTAATTTATACTAGTCCTGGATGTACTCCAGTTGGTGATGGAATGGATCGAAACCTACTTCCCACTTCTGAATCTAAAATCCATGCCCATCCATCAACTAGATCCCATCTAGAATCTTTGATCAGACCAGAGGCAAAGGAAAAATAACCATGAAAAAGTCGTTAGCCAGGTTTTTGAAACTTAGCTCTAATCCCCACCTTGCTTGCCACCAACTAATCAAACCGTCCCAATTCAAATTTAGGCCAAACCACTTCACAATAAGCCTGAGTTTTTCTAATCGCTCAATCGATGGACCCAACAACTTGGATCACAACACCATTGTCCTTCGGCCCGCTAGGCCGAGGACCACCACCAACATCCATATCTATAGCCCTAGAGTTACCCATGTGTGTGGAAGACTCCCATCTTCTCCCATCTGGAGGGGCACCCCTATCCTTCCAGTGCTTATTCCTCTATGATTGGTTGTGGTTAGGTCTCTGTCATTGCCTCCCATGCTAGCCTTTGTTGCCATGATCATTAGACTTCCTTTCTTGTGAGTGATTGTGCCAAACCTTTGCACGAGCCCACTCTCGGATCTTCTCAAAGGGGAATTCATGCACTGCATTGATCACCTAGGAGGGCATGCCAGAACCATTCTTGCCATCCACTGCATCATCAGTCACAGGTCCAAAATTATAAATCTCATTATGAGCTGAGGTCACCACCTTCGCCAACTTTTGCATTTTTCACACTTTTTGCTTTGCTCCGCCATCTCAACATACTTTACAACATTTTTTATTGAAAGAATATAAATTATTTTATATATTTTTATTATTTAGAAATTATTTTATAATTTTAGTTTATATATATATATATATATTAATCTGTTTTAGTTTTTGTTTAATTTTTACTAATATTGATTGAAAAATACTAAAATAGATAATTATGTGTTGTTTCTAGGAATCTATCAAATAACAAACTAAATGGTGACATTCCAAATTTATCAATCCTAAAAGAGCTTCATTACATGTAAGTGAGTGATACAATTAAGACAGTTGCATTTAAGAAATTATTTTACTTTTTGCAATATCACTAATTTATTTGATTCTCATAGACTTGAGCAACAATTCCTACAATTCGCTCAAACTCCCTCCTTGGTTAACCAACTTACCAAAACTGACCACCATGTAAGTTATTAAAAATTCCAATTTCATTTGGGCTACAAGCAAAACAAATCTAGATGAATAGTCTAATAATTTGTCTGGTTGTTTCAAAGTCATGAATAATTGCAGCGTAACTGGATTTTCTTCAACAATTTTTAATCTGCCAGCGCTTGAAATAGTACAAATGAAAAACAACCAGTTGAATGGAGCAGTAAAAATTGACATCAATAATTCAAAGGAAGTGCAATGGATAGACCTTAGAAATAACAATATAACTAAAGTTGATGTCCAAGGCAATACAGCTGCTTTATTGTGAGTGGTATTTTTATTAGCATTCTCCAAGAACTTATAAGATATATGTAGAAATAAACATCCTTCTACTATCTGTAGTTTCACTGGTTTCTTTTGTTCTTGTTGATACACCAATTATGGAGTTTCCTTAAGACCATATAAAGACTCTTCTTTATTCACATGGAGAAAAAAAAGTCTTTTCATGCTGATTACCTCTGTTTAATTTACAGGATTGCAGGAAACCCAGCTTGTAACCCAGGAACAAGGCTTTCAAGCACTAAATCATGCCAACACATTGAATTAGAGGAAAGCTACGGAACAAATATGTTACAATGTGGGGACATAAAATGCTCTGGAAACTTGAAGCCCAATCCTAGGACATGCAAGTGTCAAAAACCTTATGAGGGCATATTGAAATTTAGGGCTCCTTCATTTTCAGATCTGAAAGACACAGAGAGATTCAAAAGCTTAGAGGTTAGTCTTAAGACCAAGTTGGCTGTAGATGCAGTGCATCTTTGTTGCTTCGATTTTGACAGCACCGACTATCTGATTATATCAGTGCAGTTTTTCCCTGTGGATACTAAGTTATTTACCCGGTCAGAGGTTACTGAGATTGGTTTCAATCTAAGCAAACAAGTTTATAAACCTCCAGTGGAATTCGGGCCATATTTCTTTATAGCAACTCCATATATCATCGGTAAAAAAAGAATTGAATTTCAAGCTGGGTTAAATACTCATTGACCCTATTTATAAGGGACCATAGCTAGAGACTGTAATTGACCAAATTGCTTGGTGGATTGATTGCAGGGGCTGAAGAATCTTTAATGAAAAATCTATTGCGATTCTTGATTATTAATCTCCTATCTAATACGTAGATTATTTGACTCTGGAAAATTAATTCACAGCAAATATCGAAAAATAACACAACTGCAACTTCACCAATAAACTCACAGAAATAGAGAAGAAAACATTCACAATAATGAACACAATATTTTTGGATAGGTGTCAGTGGAAAAGCCGGAAGGAAAACCACTCTGCCGGATGAGGAATTATATTAAACTTCAACAAAATTAAGGAATACAAAACTGCTTGCCTCTTACTGGCAGAGCTCCGGCAATATCCTTCTCTGGAAATTCTTCCCTCAATTTCTCCTGCTGAAATTCCACAGCTGCTATCCCCAACGCTATCACTGCGCCCTTGCTAACACTGCAAGACTATTTGCTCTCACTGCAAATTTACTTGCTATCACTGCAAGTCTTTCTCAACTCTATACTTGTGTGTTCTCCAAATGCCCATTGATCCCCTTTTATACTTTTCTCATTAGAAAACCAATGGCCATGATTTAATCTCAATCAATGGCTAAGATTAAATAGACTCTAAAAACCCTAACTAACTGGATTCTAGAAGTCTCTAGGGGAATCAATTTATTTAATTACATAATTATCTAGACAGCTCAACCCTTTATGGAGGTTTCTAGAAAATAATTAAATAATTAAATAACACTACTTGGGAATGGAGACACCTGTCCAAGCTACATAAAAATCAACACTCCCTCTTAGCAAGGAAGGTGTTCTGCATGACACCCAACCTATCTCTGAAGAAGATGAATTTCGCCTTCCCCAA
>VDFB02098629.1:0-30291 GCA_007258455.2 Sequoia sempervirens
CTTCAACGAAAAAATATTTACACATGGGCCTTTTAAAATTTGCCTCTGAACACTAACAACCTTTTCAACATGCTAAAAACCCATTTCCAGGATTCTGAAATGCTCCCCTGTGCCAAACAATTTCGCAAAGGGCTGTAACTTCTGAGAACATATCCAGAAAATTTGGAATATTTCTTGCAGTTCCTAGCCTTCTTTCAAGAATTCCAGAGTTTTTGGCACTATAACTCAGCTTTTAAGAACATTTGCTAAGTTTCTAACTATTTCCAAGAGTTTCTGAAATTTCCCATTATTTCCAATACTATTTCTTGTTGATTCCTTCTTTTATTTCATTTCCTGATCTAAACACACTAACATTCAATCCTCCTGTTTCTTAAGTTTTAAGGTACTCACTCTTTTATTTTTGGTGCAACATGAAAACTTATGCTTAAACTAACAACCCATATATTAAATTCAGCAATAAATCTCAAAGAGTAGCAGGCTAACCATAGTTTCTCAGTTCTTACACAGGAAGAACTTAATCAATTGTAACTATGCCTCTTACAAGTTTGTTATTTTTTTAAAAAGTTCCATGTGCTATAACTTAATCAATTGTAATCATGTTTCTTGCAAGTTTGTTCTTTCTTTAAAAAACCATGCACTATAATGTTTTCAATTACCCTTGAAGATTTTTTGAAAGGAAATGATCAACAGCATTAAGAAAGGAAAGGTTGAAGTTTAAATTCTTGCATATTTTCTTACTCCCCCAATTGAATTAAAATTTAATGAAAATTAAGATTAAACTATTGAATACATCAACAGAAATTTGATAGCTGCACTAAAAAATTATTCCCAGATTTTTAATATGCTTTGAGCTTTCCTAATTGAGCCTATTTCAGATGCCTTAAAAAATCAAAACAGCCATAACACATATATTGATGCTAAGATCATTTAACAAGAGTCTAGTGCTCTTACTACATCAAGTGCTCAACAATTGTTCAATATCTCCCCTATGTAACACAATGGGATTATTTAGCTACTATGTTCACAGAGGCGATAACAGTTAATGCGCCAGAAAACTTGGAAAATATTCAAATACCTAAAAGGGCTAGCTATATCAGAGTGATTATGCTAGAGTTAAGTTGTATAGCTTCTCATTTGTTATGGCTTGGACCTTTCATGGCTGATATTGATGCGCAGACTCCTTTCTTTTATATTTTAAGAGAGAGGGAAATGATATATGATTTATTCGAAGCTGCCACAGGCATGCGAATGATGCATAATTATTTCCGTATTGGAGGAGTAGCTGTAGATTTACTCTACGGTTGGATAGATAAATGCTTAGATTTTTGCTATTATTTCCTTCCAAAAGTGACAGAATATGAAAGGCTTATTACACGCAATCCTATCTTTTTGAAACGAGTGGAGGAAGTAGGCATTATTAGTAGAGAAGAAGCAATAAAAAGCCAAAGCAACAGCAAGATAGGATATGGAACTGCTTATTTTTAGTCTTTTCTAGTGGTTATATAAAACAACAATTTCATATTTGATAGAATGATACTTTATCATGGCTCAGGCCTCAATGCATTGAAAAATCTATAATATTTTGACATGCTTTTCTATTCAATGTTTGTTTCTGTGTTTGTTTTCATATGGATATAGAACGTTCCGAAAATACATACATATTTCTGTCTGTCAAATCTAGCTTCTAAATAGCCTTTTTTCTTTTGCACAGACAAACATCTTCTGAATTTTATTGTTATTAAATCACAGCCAAACACAGAGCAGGTTACCTAGTTCACAGGTTATAATTAAATTCTCAAAAGAGACAAAACTACTTGCATGTATGCACACCTTATCACATAGCTTTCCTACCATAGAAGAACACTGCAATTTTAAACATAGATCAATCAAAATAGCAAACATAGAATTGAAAATCTAATGAATTACATTTCCTTGAGGCATTGGAACCATGCTTTCCAACCAAGCCTTGAACTAAAAAATTTTGCACTAATGTTTAGCTTCATCAACACCTATATTTCATGTGTTGTAACTTTAAAGAGATTTGAATATACGGTATTCAAATTCGATATATGATGAAAAATATTCATAAAGTTTCTATATAAATAACAATGTATCTGCACATTTTGCAGCTATCAAAACTTTTCAAGTCTTATTTTCCAGTGTGTTTAAGTCCAAATACCATACGTGTGTATCATACGTTGTAACTACAGTCATATTGTCTCCTTCCATTTTGTTATATTAGTTTTTAAAATGATAAGGTCAGAAGCATAAAAGAATACCTGCACAACTTGAGTAAGAATGTATTATAAATTTATAGATTTTGGGATTAGTGTACAATCACCATACAATATGGCTGCATGGTTTATTGGTGTCTTGAGTCCACGCAGTAAATACTAAAACCTATTTCATCTTCCCATAAGTTGATGTAAAGAACCAAGCAGATCCATTTTACAAAATGTCAACAAGCTACTTGGTTGGCTTGATGGAACAAGCATTAATAAATCCAAAAAATAAAAAGAAGAGTTGACATGGAAAGCTTGGTTACTGAGAATGTGTACAAATTGAAATTCCCTCCCTCAAGCAAGCAATTTATGTTTCTTCTATTGTAGCACATTCCCATCAGGTTGATGAATACTATAAAAAATAAATTATACCTAGCTAAAGATATTATAATACGCTTGCATCTACTGACCTCCCTATGCATGCAGGCTAATAACTTTCTCGAGTTAAGTGATAATAACCTGCTAATGCTTAACCACAAAACTCTTCTGCTAATGGAAAAGGGAACTAATGTAATAATTTAACTCCGAAGTCAATAAAAACATTCAGCAACCTAATACAACAGCTGAACAACTTGATTCAGAATTGGGCATGTTTATCTCACATACAGAAGTGAAATGTCCATTTAGAAAGTGTGTTCAATATGCACATCAATGCGCCTCTCTCCACTAACAAGTTGCTACTGCCTTTATTCAGTTGCAACTTGGATGAGTTGAATGCATACGAAGCTATTTTAAACACTCCACCATTCTACAGAAGGCCTTTACATATAATTTTCCATGTAATTCAGGCATAGAGTATAATACCTTGTATAGAAGTTGGGTGTCCCTCAAGAAACGGCACCAAATAACAAATTCAATTGGAGGTTCCCTTCAAGAAAGAACATCAAATAACATTCTGAATTGGCTCTCCATGCAAAAAACATTGCAACTAGCTTGATTAAGTCTCAACTTCAATGAGTTGAATAGATATGATACTATTTTAAACAGCCTGTCACTGAACAGCAAGCCCCCTGTTATCTAGAGTGCTTGTGTTGCTGCTCTCCCATTCCCTCTTAAATACAACCATCTTGATCTTTGTAATAACTCCTCAAAAAGTCTCATATGTTTACTTAATGCTCCCACCAGTAAAGTTCTAAGTATTTGTCTGAAGGTCAAAATAGCAAATGCCATTCACTTTAATTTGAAATAAAAATTAAAATTTTAAAAATTCATATAAAAAAAAAACTCCATCTAATTAAATAAGTTTCCAAATATCACTTATCATTGATAGAAAGAACAATTTATTTACCAGCTGGCTCTGAAGATCGCAAAACTGGAGGTGGCACCAATTGTGGTCCACCAATTGCTGGAACTTGGAAAACTGGGGCCCCATATTGCTGCAAACGAGGACTGAACATATCAAAAACCAAATTGGTATAAACCAAAATAAATACTATAAAAACACTTGTCTAACACAGTTTACAATTGGCAACTCAAACAACTTCTAGGAGATTAAAACACGTGAAATTTCTCACCTGAGAAGCCAGTCCTCTTGAGATGTATTCATCTGCATTCTCTCTGGTCTTCATTCGTTTCACAGACTAGAGATAAAAGATGGAAGTTGCAAGTCATTGGTGGAATTTAAAACAAGAAAAAAAACATCTAGGAGAACATTTTACATCCAATAGTTTTAATCAATGTTTCAAATTCAGCCAAGCCACCCCCCTTCTGGATTAGTTTAACACATTAAACAGATTTACCATTCACCACCAAAACAAACATAACACTGTCCCAATCCTAATTTCTAGTTTAAACAATAGAGTTCAGTATATTCTGCAGATATCATAAAATTTCACTATTCCATTGAATTTGTCAGTTTAACACATAGCACCTAAAAGCTTTTAGATTGAGAATGAAAATGTTACAGATTCCTCACATCAATGTCATTAGCATTTGTATATAAATATAAGTTCATTTAAGCTTTAACTGATTCAAAACTCAACTAAACCTGCTGATCATAAGCACTTGGACGAAATGCATAAGGAGTGTCCATGCTCAAATTATATTGGACAGAATTGAAGGTAGCTGCAGGTTCAATGGGCACCTGAATATAATCAAATTTTAAAGTTAAGAACAAATTCTAATACCTTGCATATCTAGAATACCATTTCATGTAATTAAGTTAAAAACATGGTCAAGTCAGAATATATTTGGAGTAAAAGAACAATGAAACAGAGTACTTACATCTCTAATGTGAGACCTTAAATGATCTGGAGCATGGAAGTATCGACAAGAATCCCGCTCACACCTTCCACGTAAGTAATCAGCACAGACCTTCAAAATATGAGAAATTAACTGAGGGAAACATTCTACCAACTTATCAAGGAGCCAGTTCCTACTATGTAAAATTTAAATACCTAACACTTCCAACCCATTCACAGTTATAATATCCTACAAATTATTCATAGCAGCTTGAATGCAATTCTATACTTAGTAGGCTCATAAAGGACAGCTAGAGCTTGCTCTGATTCTGTCATCTTTGGTGGTGGTGAAGAGTACACAGTTGTCAACAAAGGCAACGTTTAGATTAAATCTGGTGGGAGAAATCTCATATTTCTCAATGTATACTATGTTCCGGGCATAGAGTTCAATTTGCTCTCTATGAGTCAAATTATGTGACATTGTTGACAAAAAGTCCAAGAAAACAGTTGTAGTTGGGCTCAAAGATCATGGCTTGTATGGGCCGGTTGATACTAGAGAGTCTCAGGAGCACGCAATGGCTACAAAGAGTTCATCCATTAGTACTCTTTGGCATCAACAGTATGGGCATCTCAACCTAGCATACCTCTCTCAGTTGTCTCGAGAGAATTTGGAAGAAGGCTTTCCTTAGATTCAGCAACAGACACATGGTGTATGCGGAGCTTGCCAAGCAAGGAAGCAGCATCGAACTCCTTTTACAGACAAACAATCTTGGAGAGCATCCAAGGTTCTTCAACTGGTTCGTGCAAATGTTTGTGGACCAATGAATACTGCATTGGACATTGGTGCCAAGTATTTTCTGTTATTTGTTGATGGTTTCAGTAGGAAAATGTGGGTGTTCTTCCTCAAAGCAAAATCAGATGTGTTAAATGAATTCTAGAAGTTTAAAGCATTAGTTGAAAAAGAGTCAAGATGTCCAATCATCACTCTTAGGTCAGATAATGGGGGTGAGTTATGTTCTAACCGATTCACCGACTTTTGTGCTAAACACGGTATCAAGCGTTAGCTTACCACACCCTATACCCCTCAACAGAATGGAGTTGTTGAGCGGAGAAACCGTACTATTACAGAAATGGCTCATTGTATGCTAGAGAATAGAAATGTTCCAATGAAATTTTGGGCTGAAGCAGTATATACTGTTGTATACCTTCTTAATAGGTCTCCCACACAAGCCGTCAAGAAGATGACCCCAAAGGAAGCATGGTCTAGGAGGAAACCAAGAATCAGCCAACTCAAGATTTTTGATTCTACTGTGTATGTTTGGATTCCAGATGCAAAGAGGACCAAGCTAGATTCCAAAAGCCAGAAGTTGATTTTTACAGGATACAGTGACAATCATAAGGCCTATTGCCTGATTGATGTCAACACTGATCGACTAGGCAGGGATGTTTTTGATGAAGGTGGGCCTTTTTGTAAATGGTAAAAAGTCTCTTAGATTAACAAGAAAAAAGTTACAAGTCTCTTAGATTAACAAGAAAAAAGTTACAATATAAAGAGCTTACATATAACTGTAGATATTAAATATATCTACCTACCTATAGTTACTGTAGAAACAGTAACAGCTAAACAAACTAAACAAAATAAAATAGCATTGACCATTAACAGTAATAATAATATTCTAACACCCTCCCTTAAAGGTCAATCCGTCAACAACACCAAGTTGCCCCCTGAATTTTACAAACTTATCCGGGCTCAGAGACTTGGTGAGAATATCTGTAGTCTGATCCGCTGTTGGAACATACTGCAGCTGAACTGATCCATCTTCTACCAGCTTGCAGATGTAATGACAATGAAGCTCGACATGCTTGGTATGTTCATGGAAGACTGGATTTTTGACCAGTTTGAGCACCCCTTGATTATCAGTGTACAAGGGAGAAGGTCCTGCTTGTGACATGTGCATGTCAGAAAGCATCCTACGAAGCCAAACTGCCTCACATGCTGCTTTAACGGTTCCTCGATACTCGGCTTCATTCGAGGAAAGAGCCACTACCTGTTGCTTCTTGCTGGTCCATGTTACAGCACCTGTACCCAAACTGAATACATACCCAGAAGTAGATTTTGAGTCTGTGTAACCAATCAGCTTTGGATCCTTGCATCTGCCATACAGAATGCCATAGTCTAAAGTGCCCTTAACATATCTCAGCACCCGCTTCGCTGCAATCCAATGATCAGCTCTGGGAGCTGTCATGAAGCAAGAAATGTAGCTCACTGCAAAACTGATGTCAGGTCTAATGGCAGTGAGATAGATGAGACTGCCCACTAGTTGCCTAAAGGTTGTTTCATCGACCGGAGGTGAATCAGAGTTGGCTGACAACTTCAACCCCTTCTCCATAGGTGTGGAGGCAGGTTTGCAGCCCTGCATCCGAAATTTGTCAAGCAGACTTCGAGCATACTTAGACTGAGAGATAAAAATACTATCAGTTGTCTGCCAAACCTCAATACCCAAACAGTAATGGAGAGGCCCCAAATCTGTCATGTCAAATGTCTGACACAAATCCTATTTGATTGCTGCAATCAAATGTGTTGAATTGCCAGTAATGATCAAATCGTCAACATAGACAACAAGAAAGAGAATATCATCACCGAGTGTTTGACATACGATTAGTGTCGGAAGACGAAAACCATGATCAACCAAGTACGATCAATTTTGATGTACCATGCGAGGTCCTTGTTTCATTACATAGAGCGCTTTCACGAGCCTACACGATGTTCTTTGCGGCAACCTTGAACCCAGGAGGCGTCATGTAGACTTCTTCCTGCAAATCACCGTTGAGGGCACTCTTGACGTCCATTTGATGAATGTCCATCCAAATTGGGCTGCAATAGCGAGAAGAAGACGAATTGTACTCATCTTGGCAGTAGGAGCAAAAGTCTCCTCGTAGTCAATGCCCTCCCGCTATGTGAATCCCCGAGCAACTAATCTGGCCTTGTATTTATCCAGAGTACCATCAGCATGATACTTGACCTTGTAAACCCATTTGCAACTGATAGGTTTCTTCCCAGGAGGAAGATCAGAAAGAACCCAGGTGTGATTCTTCAAAAGACTATGATATTCTATCTGCATAACCTGTTCCCACTCTGGAATTCCTTTAGCCTCTGAATATGTATGAGGCTCGTAGATGCTGTGGATGTTGACCATAAGAGCGAAGTTGACTGTGTGTAGCTGCTTGCTCTTGCTACGAGTTGATATGCCCTCAATGAGTTCATCATCATGAAGATCGTCGATTGTCTTAGCCCACCACTTAGGCCGACAAGTAGAAGTGCCACCATCTGAAACAAGAGTAACAGCATCTCCTGGGATTTCTAGAACAAAGTCATCTGGATGTGAGTCCTGAGGAAAATCAAGTGGTGCTATATCATGATCAATAGACTCCTCATCTTCAGAGTCAGAATGCTCTGAAGCCCTCCCATCATGGGAACCAAGAGGAAGACGAACACCCTCATCAGGAACCTTCATAGGCTGATCCGCAGGACTGGTAGTAGGGACAAATGGACCAATAGTCTCATCAATCACAACATCACGACTGAATATGAGACGATCTGTCTCCACATCAATTAACCTGTATGCTTTGTGATTGTCGCTGTAACCAGTAAACATAAGTGTCTAGCTCTTGGAGTCCAACTTGGCACGTTTGGCATCTGGAATCCATACATGAGCGGTAGAACCGAAGACTTTCAGATGGCCCACCTTAGGCTTACGTCCTGACCAGGCTTCTTTAGGAGTCATCTTCTTAACGGCCTGTGTAGGTGATCGATTCAAGAGGTAGACTACAGTGTAGACTGCTTCAGCCTAGTATTTCTTAGGTACATTTCTGTACTCGAGCATAGAACGAGCCATTTCGGTAATGGTGTGATTCCTACGTTCAACGACACCATTCTGTTGAGGGGTGTATGGTGTGGTGAGTTGTCGATTAATGCCATGTGTAGCACAAAAAAAAGAGAAATCAGTTGAACAAAACTCCCCCCCATTATCTGATCTTAGAGTAACAATCTGAGAACCTGATTCTTTCTCAACTAAGGCTTTAAACTACTGAAATGTGCTGAACACATCTGATTTATGTTTCAAAAAATACACCCACATTTTCCGACTAAAATCATCAACAAACAATAAAAAGTACCTGGACCCAGTAACAAAAGGAGTATTCATTGGCCCACATACATCAGCGTGAACTAGTTGAAGTACCTTGGACGCTCGCCAAGAATCACCATCCGTGAACGGCGTCCGATGCTCCTTTCCAGCTTGACAGGCTCCACAAACTCCATGATTTTGAGTTTGGATCTCAGGTAGACCAGCAACCAAACCCTCCTGAGACAATTGAGAGAGATAGTGCACATTCAAGTGCCTATAACGCTGATGCCAAAGTTTGCTGATGGTTGTATTTCGGGCAACCAAAGCGTGCTCCTGAGAATCACCAGAATCAGCAAGTCTGTACAGACCGTGATCCTCAAGTCCCATAGCAATGGTTGTACAAGTCTCCCTATCAACGATGCTGTAGGTGGACGAACTGAAAACAACATCCAATTGGGGAGAATGCCGCATGATTTGACTGACAGAGAGAAGGTTATGTTCCATGCCTGGAACATTGTAGACATCGAGAAAGAGTAAATTTCTTCCTCCTGAGTGAATCTGGACAGTGCCCTTACCAGCAACTGTGTACTCTTCGCCTCCTCCAAAAATGACAGAATCAGAGAATGGTTCGAATTTTGTGAACCAATCCCGACGATGAGTAAAATGACATGAAGCCCCTGAATCGATATACCAGGCAAAAGAATGTACCGGATCCGCAGTTCTCTTGGCCATAAACGCATAGAATGTAAACTCTTTCTGCTCAGTGTGCTCAGCGACATGTGCCTTTTGTTGAGACCCTCCCTGCTTCTTTTGTTCAGAAGCCAACCGAGTGCGACAGTCAACCTTTATGTGACCGTATTTATGGCAATAATTGCACTGAACATTCTTCTTCTTCTTGCTGTCCTGAGAAGAACCAAAGCCTTTCAGCTGAGAAGATTGAGCCTTCCCTTTGTTCTTAGCAGAAGATTTGGCAGAGAACACTTGCTCTGTGGAGGTGGAACTGGTATTGCTTCCAAACTACTGTCTCCAACAATCCTGTTGTAGAAGCTTGTTACACAAGTCTGGAAACTTCAAGTCAACATTTGTTGAAGTAATATTGAGCGTCTCAATTAAATGCTCGCAAGACTTTGGCAAACTCTTCAGAGTAATGACGACCATGTCCTCTTCCTCCATCTTTCGACCAATAGCTTCCAACTGGTCGCGAATCTCCTTGATCATTGTTAGATGTTCTTGGAGAGTGGTGTTCTTCTTGTCCATCATTATCGAAATGAGCATGTTCTTAAGAAAGAATGCACGACTCTTATCTGACGTTTCATGGAGATCCTTCAGGTTCGTCTAGACCTCAGCAGCTGTTTTTTCTAACGGCACTTGTGGCAGCTAGTCGTCGGTGACTAAAAGCTTGATGAGCATGACGGCCTCCCGGTTGCGTTCATCCCATTTGTCCTGATCTTTTCCAACAACGGTAGGTCGAGGTGATGTACCTAGAACAACCGCTTCAAGACACCGATACTCAAAGATGGTTAGTATACGCTGCTTCCAGGTGTTGTGATTCTTCCCGTTGAACTTCCGGCTGCTTTCAAGCATTATATTCGTTAGAGATGCCATCATGTACCTTGCGGTCAAACTGGTGATGACAAAATAATGCACAAAAAACGGAAACAGATTCTGGAAAACAAATCCCAACGCAAAAAACCGAAACCCTCGCACGGATTTCGAGGTTTTACTAAGAACCCAAAAAAGATAAATAAAAACCCAGAAGATTTGAGGAATACCGAGAAAATTTTGACAACACAAATTTCAAGGCACAGAAAACGAGGTACCCAGGAAAAATGAACGACAACCTAGTTGAGATCTCGGAAAACCCAGAAGGAATTTGCAATCAAAATAATTTTTCGACTTCAAACTAAGGGTCAAAACCCTAGTCAAGCTGGCAGAAACCCTAGGCGGCCATGAAAGCAAACAAAAATTTGCAGAAATCAGCTTGAATCCTCACAAAATTGTGGCAAACAAAGAGTAGAACCCTAGGCGTCGTAGCAATGAGCAGAAACAACCTTCTAAAAGCAAAAAACGCGTTCCAAAAAAAGGGCAAATCGAGCTCACAAATCTGGAGATAACTCAGAAACGCGTTAGCAGAGGTCATGCCCAAAAACGCAGCAAGAAAGAGGCTTCAAAAATCATGTCCTTAGACAAAGACGCCAGAAACAAAGAAAACAACGACCAAGGATCTTTTTTTAATACAAAGACGCGCCACCAAAGACCAGGAATGCACGGCCAGACAGAAAAACACGCGCCCAGAAATCGCCCACAAATGATTTGCTCACAGGAGATGACAAAAAACGTGATGAAGAAGGGTTTGAATCGCGGCCAAACAGAAAATTGCACCCTAGAACACATGATTTTTACAAAAAATCAGATAAAATCCGATTTTGAGGACCCACGAAATTCTCAGAAGTCTCACATGAATTTTTCACGAATTACAGACTTTCTAAAAAATGCCCAAAAACCCTAACCGCGCTCTGATACCATGTAAATGGTAAAAAGTCTCTTAAATTAACAAGAAAAAAGTTACAATATAAAGAGCTTACATATAATTGTAGATATTAAATATATCTACCTACCTATAGTTACTGTAGAAACAGTAACAGCTAAACAAACTAAACAAAATAAAATAACATTAACCATTAACAGTAATAATAATATTCTAACACTTTTCAGCTCTCTTCTCCCATCAAGAGTTTTGAGGATCAACCTCTGAAGACTACAAACTTGGGTGTTAGGCTTCCATTAGCTCCACCTGAAAGGAGGGATTCTAATGATTCTAAATTTGTGGAATCTCCAAGGCACAACCCTATACCAACAGATTTCCCTCAAGACAATCTAGACCAGCATCCAGATGATTTCATTCCAGGTAACCCAAGTCATGATGATCATCCTAATTTGGAAGAAGATGCATCTACTCTCCGGCCTAAGTGGTGGGAGAAGCTCATTGGTGATGTTCTTCTAGAGGCAAGAGCAAACACAATACAATGAATTTTGCTCTTATGGCCAACATTCAGACTATTTATGAGCCCCAAGACTATTCAAAGGCGAAAGGTAAACCTGAATGGGAAAGTTTATGAAATTTGAACATCATAGTCTTTTGAAAAACAACACTTTGGTTATGTCAGATCTTCCACCAGGGAAGAAACCCATTGGCTGCAAATGGGTCTACAAAGTGAAATACAAAGCTGATGGAACACTTGATAAATACAAAGCTCGATTGGTGGCAAAAGGGTTGTCGCGGAGAGAAGGCATTGACTATAAGGAGACCTTTGCACCCACAACAAAGATGAGCACCATCCAACTTGTCCTAGCCATTGTAGCACAGCTTGGCTAAAAGGTCCATCAAATGGATGTGAAGAGTGCCTTCGTCAATGGAGATATGGAGGAAGAGGTCTACACGTCACAGCTTCCCGGTTTCAAGATTGCAAGCAAAGAGCACAAGGTATGCCAATTGTTGAAGGCTCTTTATGGCCTAAAGCAGGCTCCCAAGGTATGGTCCCTGAAGATTGACAAGTATTTGGTTGAGTAGACACTGAAAAATGTCCCAACCCTGCAAGCAACATTTTATCACTAATTCGCCTTCTTTCTTGAATTATTTCCTAAAGTCGTCTTTTCCTATTAATCAAATAATTTTTAATTATTTAATTAATTCACCCAATTTTTATTCTTCTTTTGATTAATTTAAATAAATGTCACTTTATTTATATTGCATCACTAATTTCCCTTTTTCCCTCCTATTTATTTAATTATTTATTTCCATTTTCTTCTATAATTAAATAGCTATTTTAATTATTTAATTATTCATTAGCTTTTTCCCTCTATAATTAAATAAATCCTATTTGTTTAATTATTTATTATTTTCCCTCCATCTTTTATTAAATAATTATTTTCAATTATTTAATATTTCCCACTCCACCTTTCTTCCATAATTAAATAATTATTTTAATTATTTAATTATTCATTTTCCCTCTCCTAAATTAAATAATTGTTGTCATTATTTAATTTACCTATTCTTATCTAAGCCCTAAATCTCAACTAATTTCTTGAGTTTTGGTCCATCCTTCCCATCCTTGTCTCTTTTCTTCTTGATTAATCTCATCCATTGATCATCATATATCATCTCTTAATCCTCACCATTAATTTGAATTGGGATTTCTATAAAAGTAAGCCATCACCTTCATTTCAACCTGAACCACAATCTTTGAAGTTTTGCTATCTTGCATCAACATCAAGCTTATCGAATACATTGCATACTACAAATTTGAGAACAAACAAAGCAAAATGGAGAAGAGCAATGAAGGAGAATCAACTTTGGCATATGAATTGAGGTTTTATTGCTTTATTATTTGGATTTCTATTGTCATTTGTGCTTCATTGTTAGATTAGGGTCTTCATGTCGTGCCCCCAAAATGGTAACACTAAAATATGAAGTATTGAAATACAAATGAATAAATAAAATAAAAAACAATATAAATATTGAAAATATAAATATAAACATTAACAATTTAAATATTATTACTATAATCATTATAATATAATACTGAATTATATATTTAAATAAATAAATAAATAAACATATGATATATTAATATAAATTAGTAAACAAATACAGCGATTGAAAATAAATCTAAGAGAATTAAAATTAATATGTAAGAAGGAATGGTTGATAATAAAAGACAGCAATACTAATCAAGGCAACATACTCCTACGAGATCGTAGCAATTCAAAAGTAGAAGGGCAGCGATTCATTATGCAATGTAGTAATTAAGACTCTAGGCATTTTGAATAAGCAAGAGGCAGCGAGGGCAGCAAAAGACATTGGTGGGTAATAAAGGAATTTTAGTGAGCGGTCGTAAATGATTTAATCAATTAAAACATACCAGCGATTAAGGAAAAGGTGCATCTTTGTGAAGGGTGCAACAGAACAAAGGGATGTGTCTCTTGCAAATAAATAGATGTGACCCTCCCCACCATGGGGGATATAAAAAGAGAAACCAATGAGTGGGGGAGGGCGCGGGAATCAAGGAATAGCATTCAAAATAAATAAGGATCTGCACTCAGAAAGGCAACAAAATGGAATATAACAGGAGCATTTCCTGAGCATAGCAGCAGATACATTAATATGATATACTCAGATTGGGAAGAAGAAATAAGAAGTCTAAAATAGAAAGTATGTATGAAAAAGAAGACAAATCAATGGAAGATAGATGAAGATAAATGATAAATCAATAACGGAAGTAAGTTAAATATAAGTGCATATACATCATATGTGTGTAAGTGCATATACATCATATGTGTGTGTGTGTGTGTGTGTGTGTGTGTGTGTGTGTGAATTATATACGATTATGCAAAATTGTCTTGGTGTATAAGTTTGGCAGACAGGTGGCAGTATTTTCATTTCTCAGTCTAAATATGCCAAGAGTTTGGTGGAGAAGTTCAAGATGATAGATTGCAAAATCTCATCCACACCCATGGAGAAAGGGCTGAAACTTTCAGCCAAATCAGACTCACCAATGGTTAATGAGTCAGCTTTCAGGCAACTAGTTAGCAGCCTCATCTATCTTACAGCCACTAGACCTGATTTAAATTACATTGTGAGCTATATTTTTGGTTTCATGACTACCCCTACGGCTGAACATTGGATTGCAACGAAGCGAGTACTGAAATATGTGAAAGGGACATCTGACTTTGGCATTCTCTACAGCAGATGCAAAGATCCGAGGCTGGTTGGTTTTATAGATTCAAATTGGGCAGGTTATGTTGACAACAGGAAGTCTACTTCTGGATATGTTTTCAGTCTTGGTACGGGTGCAGTCACATGGACCAATAAGAAGTAGCAAGTAGCCCTTTCCTCAACAAAAGTAGAGTATTGGGGAACTATTAAAGCAGCATGTGAGGCAGTATGGCTTCGGAGGATGCTTTCTGACATGAAAATGTCTCAAGCAGGGCCTTCACACTTGTTTTGTGACAACCAAGGGGTGCTAAAGCTTGCCAAAAATCCAGTCTTCCATGAGCGAACAAAACATGTTGAGCTTCATTGTCACTTCATACAACAGCTTGTTGAAGATGGATCAGTAGTGTTGTAGTATGTTCCAACTGAGGATCAAACTGCAAACATTCTTACCAAGTCCCTAAGTCCGGACAAATTTGTAAAATTTAGGGGTAAACTTGGTGTAGTTAGTAGACCATTAAGGGAGAGTATTAAAATAATATTGTTATATTTAATGGTCATCTTAGTCCTTTAGTTTACTTTTTGTTAACTTAGATCGCTTTCAATTAGTTTTAGCAACTTTATGTTTATTGCTTTAGTTCACGATTGTTTCTAATTTAGAAACATCGTCTTGTAATTTATTATTAAAGGAGTATTCCTCTCCTTGTTTTAATCAATCAATTACCATTTCAATTCCAACAGTGCTTCAGATATGTGCCCTAGGTAGTGTTTGACCAATGCATATTGCATTCCGTGAATAGAACAATGTATGAAAGAAGTTGAACACCTCACCTAAGTTTTGTTGGAATGTGAAGTCAATTTTATTGTTATTCCAGCAATGCTTCATATATGTGCCCTAGGTAGTGCTTCAAGTACGAGCCCGATGCAGCTGAAGGCCTACTTATTCAACCAAAGGTTGAAATAATGGGGGATCTCAAGGGGGCTGTTGTAGCTCCCCTGGACGTCGAATGGTGTAAATTTTTTTTGGGGACTCAATATTTATGGTAATTTTGACAAATGTTCGGCATGTAGTTGCATGAGTCACACTTTCTATTTTTGGAAATTTTTATTCAACAAGGACTCTGCAACTCGGATTTCTTATACTTTTTCAAAGTCATGTTTTTTTAAGTTTTGAAGATTGTTGTAATTGTGAATATTTCCTGAGAAATAAAATACAAGAGATCTTTGTCCGTGGTTTTTTCCTGGTATAATTTTACCATGTTTTCCATGTAAATTGTGTTATTTGTACTTTTGTTTTTTCTCTATTTATTCTGCGCTGTAAATTTTCTTTCAAGTTCAACATCTCATAAATACAAAACAATACTAGCTCAACTTTCATATAAAATAAAATGTAAAATGCCCATTACAACATAATGCTCGTTATTAACATTTGCAAGCAAAATGCTTCTAATATCCTAGCAATCAAATAATAGATTTCAATAAGTCAAAGCAGTACAGATAAGAGAAAACACAACAGCAAGTGAATCTACAGATACTGCAAGATCTAGAATATTTCCAGAAATGTTGTAGGGTATAGGATATATAAAACCCACAGTTACATGGTCTCCTTGGCCAGCAGTTGGGGCGTGATGAGCATAGCGGCATTCATCTGCTTCCCTTGAACAGCGCCCCCGAACATAATCCCGACAGACCTGAAAGATGAAATAATAAGCTTAAATATCAAACAAAAGCATAAATGACAGCAAACAACAGATCTTTTAAGCTACAGTGAAAATGAAAAAATTGACAAACTGCAAGCACAACACCTTGTTGTAGATGATTTGTTCATAAATAGGGCAGAATGCATAGCAGTAAAAATCGTTTGGGGAAAAATCAGCAAACCAAAAGTATAAGAGCTTCTCCCAAGTCATTCAACCTCATGATATCCACTTTGGCCTCTAGGATCTCAAAATCCTCAGGCTCAAAAAAGTCATTAAAAAGACAGTTTCCTTTGTTGAGTAGACATCATAAATTACAAAACGGGAATCAACTAGTTCATATTTTGTGATTTAACAATACTTGCAATTTCTAGAACAATGTCAAAGAGAACTTTATGAAGAGTGTGAAAGGGAAATTATATGACAAAGGAAGCAATTGCAAAGTTCAACTTAATAGGTTTTGAATCAAATAGCACAAGATAGAGTAATAGAAAATGCTCTTGAAACAAAATCTTAAATCTCAAAAGAACATAAATGATTTTGAAATGTTCTCATTGATAACTATTTTAGCAGATTTGTAAAAGAGTAAAGGGAGTGTTAAATATTTATTATTTTTCCATTAGATAATAAAGACCTGCTAGTACAAAAGAAGAGAGCAACTTTTTGAGGCACAATTTTAGCTATTATTATTCAAGTAAATTTTCCTTGATTTTGTGTATAAGTGGATGATGGAGTTAAGAACATTGATGGACTTTGAGTTGAGAATTTGAGAGATTATAGGTACAAGTTTCAATGGAATATCAAAGCACAAGGGACATTCCCTTTCAATGGGACAGTTGCTACAGAAATCTATCTAGATTGTTAAAGAGAAAATACATAAGCCCTGCTTCGGGAGGGATTAAGATAAGCCCACAAGACTAGAGAATGACTTCTCTCAAGGAATGTATTAGTTTGCCTGATATTTAACATGCATGGAATGCTACACTATATATGTCTAAAGCATTCATGCATTGCTATTGTACTCCTTGCAGGCCTTCTAAACCTCCATGTATATCATGATTCTAAATGGAATGTAGCTCTTGAACAAGTGCAGGGCATGATTTAAGCAGTGAGTTCCACCAATTAACAAATCATTAAGCCTGCGGAATATATAGGAAATTTAAATATAACCAAAACAATCCTTCATTTTGATATAAAATACAACTACAGTTTATTTTCTCAGCACTCAAGATGATTTTTATCTTTTTGATAGGAATCATTCTGCTTTCGGTTCCACAATGTCTATATACTATCATGTATATACTTATGCTTCCCACTCGATTATACAATTGTCACTACTCTACCCGCTTATCATTAAAACTTGATGGCCAGTGTCAATTGAAGCTCCAAATTATCACACTTTCTTAGCATCCGAAAAAGAAATTTGTCCCAACCTGACCTTGATAATCTAAACAACCACCTTGGTATTATTGTTGACAATTGAAATGTTAAAATTCTTTTGAATAGTCTAGATCACAAGAATTCAAAGAAAATAAACCTCTTTAGGTTGATATCAAGCCAATAGAGTTTTGTTTCACGTTAGTCTAGCTTTCTATTTTTACTTTTAGCAAGTACTTTTATAAGGTTTAGATATGTTAAAGAAATAAGATAGAAGCCTAACTTAGTATTTATGATATTGTCTACTATTTACCACTAAATTGTGTCTTTGGATTTATATACATGGAAAGCATTACTATGAGCCTAAGGCAAATGACAGTAATGGGGCATATAGAAAAAAAAGCAGCACATCTCTTAACCATTCCATGTTAATGTCCTTAACATCAAAGTAGAAGCATTCCATTATTGTGTCTCTATTTTAATGTCCTTAACATCTATTCAAAATACACATCCATTCAAGGTTGTCTACCTATGATTTGCCTCGACAACCTGATGAAATCTAGTGAATCTTCGATGGTGAACCACGTCCTAGCAACCAATGCTCAATTTTGTGCTAAAAATCAACGAAAAACCTCTATTAAATAGCAATTTTCCACGGTTATTGAACCTGCGATCATCCCCCTACTCATGCATAGACTACCAACAAAGATACTACATCGCATATCACTCAAACTCAGGAGGACCTAAGAGCTTACTGGAGGCACAATAGCTCCTTGAGATCCCTCATCAGTCATTTGCCTGATGGCATGCAAGAAGAAAAGTGTCATGTAAAAGGATTACTACTATTATGATGATTTACGTTAAACTACAATTATTAACCATTTTAAAGAGTCATTTAGAGATCAAGACAACATAAATTGGAACAAGGGCTTCATTGTGCTATTCATCAACAATGCTTAACATCGAACATGATATACATTCATAGGCTTTGGTTGCTATTGGGCATGCACATCCACTGCTCCTATGCAAAACACATTCTCATAGTCGCCTACCACTAACATAACTAACTTTTCTCTATCACCCTCTGCAGTAGTCTATATCCCTCCTCTCTCTCTTTTACCATTTCCATTTGCCTTATATAGCCCTTTAGTGTCCATTTAAATGGACAAGATTTGTACTTGGAACAATAACTAGGATTGAGTCGTTGACACTTTGATGGGGTTGACTTTCCTAATTTGGGTTCAAGTTGTTCTACCATCTGGGCATTGTGTGTACAACTCATCACTACCTTGGCACAAGGCCTCTCTACTCAATCAAGCATCACTTCTTCCTCAGGGTCACTACCTAACTAGTGCTCATTCTCCATCGATGACATGTACTAGTGGCCAATGCTTAGTTTTGTGCTAAAAATCAACAAAAAAATGACAAAATAGTGATTTCGCATGGTTATGGTTTCGATAAGGGTTGGTTGGACAATTTTTTCACAATTTTTACATGATTTTTTCACGATTTTTTCATGATTTAAAGCCTTAAAAAACGTTGAAAATCATGGCTGATTAAATTGAGAATTTTTGGGGAAAAAAATCGTTTCGATCAAAGATTTTTGCAATTTTTTGAGGATTTATGCTTCTATGGTTGAAGACATGTGTCTAAATAAAGGAAACCCAACAATAATAGATTGGAGAGCTCATTTTTTAAGTGCGTTGTTTCCTGCAACTACGAGGGGAGTGTGATGGCTGATAAAAACAAGCAGAGGGTTCTAAATTTTTAGGGTTTTTCACACAGGTGAGTTTTTAACGATTTTTTCGCGAATTAAACATGGAAAATCATGATTTTCAACAATTTACAACTCAGTCAATGCATTTCAAAAAAATTGCGATTTTTTGCCAGAAAAAATTGAGATGAGTGGCGATTTTTGCGATTTTCTCCCAATTTTTGCTTCTATGCTTCCATCCCTTCCAAATTTGTGTTCCCCATCAAACTTTGGAAAATAGTACCCCTACATATGTCGGGCAGAGTTTGTTATCATTTTGCATAGCAATAGTTAAGTCTTGCGTGTAACGTTCATGTTGCACGTGAGACATTCATTACACATCATGTGAAGTCCTTCTATATTGTGTTTGTCTGCAGCTTGGATTGGCATGTGCTTTGACTTGATGCATCTTTTGTTTGAAAGGTTCTGTCATGCGAGAAATTTGGAAGGCCATGAGGTGTTCCATGTGCAATAGGAAGCCAAGGGCCAATGGGTAGGAACTCTCCCTATGGTGGTGCAATCTGCAAAAGGAGAATTGGTTGCACCTTCACAATCGAGGATTGAACAACTTCCAGAATGAGGGGCTTGTCTTTGGAATCAAGTATAAGAGCTCATATAGTCGAGTGAAAGCTCACCTATATGCTATAACCGGAATAGGAATTAGAGTTTATCAAAGAAGCAAACAAGAAAGAGTTGACAATGATCAAATTATGGCATATATTAGAGAACAAAACGTTGATGCTAGAAATGAGAGAACAAAATTAAAATCTCATCCTTTAGCAAAGAGAGGATCAAGGAAGCCACCTACAAGGTTTCCTCCAATAGTGGTCACCCCACATCCTTTCTTGGAGACATTGTCTACCCAAGAAAAAAATCCCTCTATTTCTTCTTGCAACAGAGGCCATTGGAGAAGGCATTTAAAATTGAGGCAAGGGACAATGCAAATGAACACATTGTATGTTGCATTTATGCCAATGATCTTCCCTTTGACCCAATGATATCACCATATTGGCGGGAAATGGTAATAGCAATTAGTCGAACAACTTCTAGTCACATGGGTCCTAGGTTTGATGTGCACCAACTTATTGGCAAAAGAAAAAAATTGTAGACACATTTGTAAAATCAATAAGGGATTCATGGGTCGAAGCAAGAGTGTGCATCATTTATGACAGACGGAAAGATTGTAAAAACCAACCTTCAATAAATATCATTAGAGTGTCCCCTAAAGGAGCAATGTTTTTGAAGGCAGTTGATTTTGAGAGGCAAGTGAAGGATACAATCTTACATCTCCAAAATCCTCACTCAGACCAAGTTTGAAACTTTAAACAATGAAATCAGAAATTCAAATTATTTCTGTTAGTGTTAACTGTTATGTAACTTATATCATTAGCTATGAATATGAATCATCATATACTTATTGCTGTTATTCTACTGTTGATGCTGTCATGATATATTTATTGCTGCTGTTATCATGCTGTCATGTTATATTGCACTTATAATGCTGCCATGATATATTTAAGTCTTTTTTAATGTCATGAATGATTTTTTTTAAGCATTATATAATTTACCTCGTCATTGGGAACATTTGGCTGTCCAAGGGATGGTTGAGGAACGTCTTGGACATCCCCAACCATCTCGGGGATGCCAAATGTCCCCACAGCGTTTCCTATTGTTGCAACACATTTTGGAAACAATTAAAAGATTTGAAGATTTTTGGGGAAGGCTAGGGGATGCCCCTACCATCCCCCCACACCCGAAACACCAATGGGGAGAGGGATGGTGGTTTGAGAGCTAAGGATGCATCCTTGTGTAATACAACACTTTTTTTACACCATGTACTGTCCACTCCCTCAACTTGGTGATGCCAAAGATTGGCATTTAGATACAATGGGTGAAAATAATATACACCAAGGATGAGGAGATTCAAAAGTTTGTAACAAACCATCATATGCACAAGGTATCTTTAGGACTTTCTCCAATTGGGAATTGTTTAAAGTAAATTTATAAAATTTCAATATTTATTTTAAATCTAATTTATAACATATTATTAACTTCTTTTTTACGCTACATTAGGTTGCTCAAACTCATTTCACATCACGCACAACCATCTCCAGACAATTTGTAAAGATGCGAGAGGCATTGAGCGGCACAGTCATTAGCAACCAATAAAGTGTGTGGAGGTAATCAAATTCACAAAGGACCCAAAATGTCAAATTTGAAAGTATTGATCCTAAATGATGATTTGTGGGCTAATGTGGTCTACATCTTGAGTTTCGCTAAATCCATCATGAGTGTGATCGAATTTGTTGATACATATCAGTCGTGTTTGGATGAAATCTATTATGGCATGGGCTCAATGATGAAAAAACCTATGTCACCGAGTCTGCCTCTACTAGGCCCGGATCCGGGTGTGGTTCAGTGTTGATTCAGGTCCTGGGCAAGTCCCTCTGTGAGTATCAACAAGGTTCCCTTTTTGGAGGCCAGGTTCTTCTAGGGCGAACCCATACGCACCCAGGGAGAACCTGCGCCTGCAATGGTGGCATTTCACCTTTTTTTTTTCATTTTTTAATTGTTTTTCACTTTGACTTTGACCTGCACTCTATGCAAGCCTAAAAGTGACTTCTAAATGACATAAAACACCAAAGCTACTTCATTTTTGTTCATTTGTTTTGCAAACAACAACTTTCATTCCAAGAGGTTGAGCATTCATTTTTGCTTGTTGGATCAACAAAGGGAGTTGAAGATTGACCATTTAAGCTTCTACAAACAATTGCATTGTCATTCCTACACATTTGCAAGTGTTCATTGGCTGCCAAGAAGATTGTAGAAGGATACTTTTGCAAAGAAATATTTTTTTTCATTTGTTTTCCTCCATTTTTTGTTTTACAAACATGAAACAAATTCTTTGCTTTGTTTATCTATGTTTTTTCCATTGTTCAAGGTCTGCATATCAAACAAGTCCTTGGATTGGTGGAAGCGGATGGTCTTGTAGGTTTGTAAAATCAATAAGGGAAAATATCTCCCGCCGCTTCCAAATGAAAAATGTGCCACTCCCATGAAAAGTGGAGTCAAGCAGGGAATTATAGCAGGATATGGTTGTCAGGAGGAGAAAAATGGTTGCAACTGAATCAACAAAGATAAGTTCTATTATTCCTTTACTTGTAGTATCTAATGATATTTGCTAGATGACTACATGCTTCATTTGTATTGGGGTAGTTTGATTTTATGAACTATTATTGATCTCTTTAAAATGCAGGATGGACTGAGGAGCAAAAGGATGATGAGAGATTGCATAAGGAATTCAAAGGGAGGAAGAGCTTGAGGCATCCTATGAGGAAGTCATGCTGGCTAGAGAAATGAACAAACATGCAGACATAACTTGCAGCCATGGGATTGAGTTGGTGGCACATAACTCTCATGACTCTTCACTGGAGACATCTCTTGAGGGAACAAGGTTGGGTCAGCCTTGGATGGAGAGTTTGCATCAACAAAGAAGATTGAGAAAGATGAAGACACTAAACAACAGAGAACCGATACAAATTGTCATTGCGATCAGCTACTTCGAAGAGGAGGAAATGACATTCAGAGGGAGTTATATTCCGAGAATTCAAGACACAAGTTGAGATCATGTCCAGGAAAAGGACTAAGGTTTTGAGATCCCTTCTAGAGGATTTTTTTGCAATATTTGTATTGAGACAGGGATCAAGAGGGAGGTCTGTGACTCACCGAGAAGAAGTGAAGGTGTCAACTAAGTGGGTTGCAGTGTCGCAAGGCTAGGTGCTAAAGTGCTTGGAAGACCTCTTCAGCTGCAGAGAACAGAATTGCACAAGTCAGTCAATCTGGATTTGGCATTGGTAGCACCGCAAACCTATTTAGAATAGGGTGATTGGTATGAGGGCGAGGAGGATAGTCCTGGGCTCTCACAAGTCAGTAGTGTCGGAGGTGTGCGTTGGAAACTGTTTCCCTAAGGCAAGCATTGCAAGCAATCTTGGACAAGGAGGTCAGGAGGTTGATGCAAGTACTTGGAGCTTCAAAGGGAGTCACATCATCATGAAGATTTGTTGTAATGTATATTTCTCTGAGACAGAGAAATATGAGGTGAAAGCCCTTGTAGTGTATATTTCTCTAATACGGAGAAATATGAGGTGCAAGCCCTTGTTCATCTTTGAGACTGAGATGAGATGTCATGTTGAGAGACTCCATGACAAGGATATCCTGTACATCTTTGAGACTGAGATGAAACATCATGTTGAGAGACTCCATGACGAGGATATCTTGTACATCTCTGAGACTGAGATGTGTTTCTTTCCACAAATGGGAGTAGCCATTGTGGACATCATGTTGAGAGACTTCGTGATGAACCCTTGTACATCTCTGAGATTGAGATGTGTTTTCCACAAATGGGTGTAGCCATTGTGGACATCATGTTGAGAGACTCCATGATGAACTCTTGTACATCTCTAAGACTGAGATGTGGTTTTCCACAAATGGGTGTAGCCATTGTGGGCGTCATGTTGAGAGACTCCATGACAAGGATATCTGGAAAATACCTCCCTAGCTAAGAGGGAGTGTTAGTGTTGTAGCAGCAGGAGATATTTTCCCTAAATAAATTTGTCACAAGGCAGGTCAGCCTTTTCTCTTATAAATAAAATTATATTTGTTCTAGGTCGGCCCTAGAGAGGAAGCCGCCCAGCTTGGTATATAAAGAGGATAGAGTCCTATTTAATGAACAGTTCATTCACTCCAATTCACATCTATTCAGAAGCAGGTTCGCATTCTTCAGCAGCAGATCCATTTCAAGAAGAAGTGTTATCATTCGCTTCAAGGAGAAGTGACATATCTCATTGTATAAGAGTCGGCCTATCCTAGGGCAAGATTTTGTATGCAATTTTCTGCACTTTTCTTCTGATATATAAGAGAATATTGTTCCTGGGTTTTTCTCCCTCCAGTAGGAGGGTTTTCCTAGGGTAATCACTATGTTCATTGTCTATGTGTTGCATTTTCTCCTTGTTTACATTTCTGATCTAAAAAACTAACAAATATCTCTAATGCATGTTCAGCGATTTTGCTAATTATAACTTGCTTTTGTAATTAGGAATCTTTCCCCTAAACTTCTGTAAATTTCTGATACTATTATATAATGGGAGTGTCCCCAAGACAAAAATTTACTGATCAAATATATATATATAAATATAGAAAAACCTAGTAACTTAGATTATTTATAGGCTATCTTCAACCTCATGAACACTATGTTGTACCCAAAATAAATTTTTGGCATTCTGCTTAAATTGGGCTAAATCATGTAAAATTGTCGTCAATATTCTATTTTAGGTCAAACCAAACATAGGTTCTTTGTGGGTTTCTGTTAAGGAACACATTTGCAAAATTCTGAAAATTTGAAAATTAGGGTTTTACGCCCCTATTTTCATGGAAACCCCTAAAAATAGGACCTTCCCGAAAATAATTGAAAATGATTTTGATAGGATTAAATAACTTCACGATCACATTGGTCAAGTCAGAATCATCAAAAGACACATTTTACTCTGGTGGGTTTATTTCTATTTTTCAGGAACAAAGTTAGGAGCTCCGCAGCCATTAATGGCAGATTGGCCAGTACCAGGTGCTGAAAGCTAAGCTTCAAAAGCTTCAACAATGCAACCATGGCGAAAAAGGTCTAAAAAGATGTTGTTTGACGAAGGAGATTCTCAAAACCAGAAAAGGTCGACTCTGGAAACGTTACGAAGGAGAAATCAGTTCATGATGCAAAAAGAGCCCTTTCCAGAGAAAGGCGCCCTTCAACATCAAGGGTCAAACACAGCCTATTGAATCCTCCAAGGCAGTCATCCTCAGCATACTCCTGCTGGCTCGACAACGTAACAATCAACAAGATCATTTGACGAAGTGAGCACCGGCAGTTGTCAGCTGAGTGAAAAGAGGCAATTGATGAAGACATCAAATATCGCTGTCAAAATGATGATCCAGATGAAAAAGGCACCCTTTCCAAGAAAAGGCGCCCTTCTTTTTGAGCCCTTGGATGCTGTCAGATGTCAGAAGGTCTCCCAGAACAGTCTTCTCAATCTTGGTCAATCTCAACAACGGAACTACAAGCACGAGCATCTGACAAGTCAATCACCAGATAATCAAGATCAAATCGAAGCGTCTTTCAGGATGAAAATACTAAGCAAGAAGAAAAAGTGCCCTTTTTAGTGAGGGGCGCCCTTGCATTAAGAGACCTTTAACTGACTTATGTGAATTGAAACTCCAGTCATCTTTTGAGAAGCAAAGTTGGTTACCTGATGAGACATCAAACGAGATTATTCGATTCTCCGATCAACGGAGATTCTAAATCAAAGCACAAGAGGTCAAAATGAAGAGATTGAAAGAACAAATATTAAAATGACTAAGGCAAAGAGAAAAGCGCCCTTTCTTGAGAAAGGCGCCCTTCTTTTTAGGGTCACAAACTCAGCTTTCTGGCTTAATACCTCCCAGGCACATCTCTTCAACTTAGATCCAGCTACTCGATAAATCTATCAGCTACTGCTCAAGATCTACTGATCAATCTAGAGCAAGGATCAAATGGAGGTCATTCAACATGCAAGATGATGAAAAAAGGACTCAAACTCAAAAGGGACGCCCAAAAAGGTCAAAGGCATGTTTTGTTGACCAAATAAGATATTTTGGAGGCAAACTTGGCCAATTCACCCCACAATTAGTGGAAACCTACCTTTTGAACTCCAGATCAAGCCAAATCAGCTTTAGATCAAGAGTTAGGCTCCCAAACTTCATGGATTCAAGCACAAATCTCTATATGATCAAGCCTAGGCATCCATTATGCTCATTTCTTTATAGGTTGATGATCAAGAACAGCAATAAGCTCTCAAGGACGCCATTTTTAGATCTAGCCAAGGTTTTTGACCGTTCTTCAATATTTCTTGAAGATCAGAGGCAGAAGAAGATTTCTAATCAAAGGCGGGCTTCAAAGACAGATTTTCTCAAGGAGTCAGATTAAAAACTTCCAATCCATCTTTTGTCTACTTCCTCTTTTTTTGTCTTAGGTATTCTTGCATGTCACACAAATCAACAAGCTACCACAGATCTGATCAACTGGGCAGATTCAAAATAATTTTCCAGTAAAACCCATCTTGTCAAATTTTCCAGAATCAACCAACTTACTGCCCCTATTTTTGGGGGGTTTTCCGAAAAAGTATCAGAATCAAAATTCTGAGGAACTAGGTTTGTTTAGCATTGAAGCACGAACAAAACCCATGTGCCAGATTTTTTCCAAAAAAATACTTCTCGATGGGTGGCTATTTTTGGGGGTTTTTCATAAGTTGTCTGAACATATTCGTGTTTACAGTCAACAGGCGAGTTTTTCTTCATAGAATGACAATTTGGCGTCCTTGGGCTCCAATTGAACAACCAGACCTTGCACCAGCAACTCTCCAACCAGATCTCACACGTATTGTTGGAGAGCAAACGGACATCATCAGCAGTCTGCGGATTTTTATCTTTGAAAAGAGTACATCACCCGCTCAGTGGAGAGCCACAACAATTACTCTGGACGAAGAAGAAAGAAAGGCTGATCTTGCAGCCGAGAGGCCAGTATTACCACCTCCTGCGTGGCAGTAAGCATCCTGGCTTACTAGTTGCAAAGAGGTCATTCCAAACACGAAGCCACCAAAGTTATCAAGAGCAGCAGCTTGCGCAAGGATAGGAGATGCCACATCATCAAAGCATTGACTATCCGGAAGCGGAAGAAGTCAACACATGGATCGAGGAGCTGTTGACCAGAAGTGGTGAGGTGTGAAAGGACACCTAGGCTGGGACGTGCTAGTCTCTAGAAAGGCACTTATGATTAACAGTTAGTTAACTTGATGACTCATTCCAAGTTAACCAACTGTCCCTTGAATCATGCATGTCTATCTCTATTTTATGGGGTGGTTTGTTTTGACTTCCATTGATTGTGGATGTTTGTTTTGACTCCACTAACCATGGATGACTTATCCCATAAATTATGGATGTCTATCTTAGAGACACCTAATGTATATTAAAGTTCACTTTTAGTCTTGTTTCAGTCAACTGCAGTAGTTTCCAGTTGACTCTTTGTTTAGTTTCAGTTAACTGAAGTAGATTTCCAGTTAACTGTTTGTTCCCCCTTTTTAGGAATAAATCTTGCTAATTGATTGGGAAGAACTCATTGTTAACTCAAGGAGATTTTAGGGTTGCCTACTCCTTTGAGTTCTATAAATAAGAGCCTTGGGCTCATTATTTGTTTAACCTTTACTTGCTATGCAAAATTGTTGCGCCATTGTTGCCAACAGCTTTGAAAGCAAATATTTGTTCACTCTTGGATGAGAGTCCATTGGTTGATCGTAATTGTGCATGATTTCGTGCCTTTGTTGTTCCAATCTTTGTAATTCATTCAGAAAGCTTGATGAAAGAAATCAAAAGGAACATGCAATTTGATCTAAGGATTTGAGTTCTTCCATAACGTCTTTGTGTTTAAATAGCTTGTTGTTTCATTTCCCTCCTCGGATAGGGGTTCCTCCTCCTTGGATATCTATTATTAACGGTTGTCGTTTGTTGTTATCTAATGGATTGTCCTTCAACCTATACTTCAAATAGGGGTTCCTCCTTCTTAGCAAGTTTTTCGGCCAAGACATCGTAATTTGTTGTTTCTTATAAGTCGTTTCCTAGCCCATACCTCGGATAGGGGTTCCTCCTCCTTGGCAGGTCTCAGATCCAACTTACCGTGAAGAGCGTTTGCTTGTATAAAACCTTATCCCAGCGTATATCCGAGAGTTCAGAGCCTCGGCCATATTCTAAGGAGACGGAGGATTCAAATGATCCAACCAACCCATTCCCGCTCATATGCCCTCCTGCTCTATTTACCTTGAGGATATAGGATTAGATTAAAAGCTAGAATAGTCGTAGTTAAGATCTGCCGAAACCAGAGAAAAAGCTTAGCTACAGCGCATTAAGTTTGTGCACCCTTGTGTCCTACCGCTGAGTACAAAAAGATAGGAACCTTAGTCTACTCTCCCATCTCTTACGCATTACATCAGCAAAGAGAGACTTCTCCGCTTTAAATAACGAAGAAGTGTTACAAAACATTTGTAATAGCTGAACGTTTACAATCAGCATTCCAAAGGGGCTAATTTAAACGCCAACACACTAAAACTCCTCTATTCTATTATATTATTAAAAGCAAACAAATAGTCTAGCATCCCTATCAAAACAAAATTGAAATAGATTAAAAGATAGGATAGAGACCGAATGACGTGCAGAGGCAGTTGTAAAACCAAGGAGGAGCATTGTCTATAGAAATGGATAAGTGCAAGAGATGTGCGATATAATAACAGCAGCATCCTCTTCCATTTCTCTCAACTTTCTCTGCATCCCATGGCACATAGATACGACCTCCAACACAGGCAGTGAGTGCAAACAGACTGCTCACAGCGGCTCTTCAAAATGCCTTTATTGATGTGAAGCAGTTGCAGCTGCACAATAAAATCATCACCATCTGTTTTGGTGCTTTTTAGATTTCCCAAAGGCTTCAGCCAAGGCACAGCCCTGCAATCCCAGGTACTTTGTGGGTAGATCCAGTCTTCCAGGTGTACTCACAGGGTACCCAGAACAGCAGGGCCCTGCCCTGGCCAGGGAACCATCCACAAGCCACTCCCAAAACTGTCTCATCCGGTATGGCAACAGGCTTGATTCCTGAAGGAGCTGGTAAGTTAAATTATTAACTAGATTTTAGCAAAGAAATGGTGCCAACAACAAAATTATTTTTCTATTGCAGCTTTTGATGACATGACTAGGCAAGAACATTTAACTAATTTTCAGGGGCCTACACATGGAGTGGGGAAATAGTTATGATACTATTAATTAGAAAATGTCATGTTGAAGAGTTCTGAATTTAGTCAGTAGTATTGCTTACGATTCATGTTATAAGATTAGAAGTGTGCTCCAGTAAATAAAGGTGTCAACCACCAATGGTAATAGAGAAGTCCTACTGGCATGGAAAGTGTATTAATGGTCGTATGTAGCACTCACAGTTTACTTGTAGCATTGTGCAGTACATATTTGAATATATCTGTAGTTCAGTGTTTATAACTTTATACTATAGTGTACCTGGTGTATCAATATTGAGAATCTTCTTATTTTTATACCATTAGCATATACTTAGTTGATCCTCAATGAAGACCATGATAACCTGCACAGAAACTAACGCTTTACCTATGCATTAATGTTCTCAGTAGTTTAAGTTGTTAAATGATAAACCTATCGTATTTCCCTATTTTGTATTGCATATGTATAAAAATGAACAATGGCAATCTAAGATTTTAATGTCTACAAGGATGTTCGGCATATGGACATTTAGTTTTTTTATTTCTGTATTGATGGTTCCTAAATCTCGAAACCTTTACATTTTGAATATAAAAGTTAGAAAATAAGTATTTATATTGTCATAACTCATATCCGCATATCCTACATTCCAGACAAGTGTCATACCTATTTCCAATACTTCACAATTCAGGTACTGTGTCATTAAAATAATAGTTGATGAAAGCAAACATTCACAAAAAATAGACACGGGATTTGTGGAAAAACCATATTTCAAAGCATAGCTAAATTGTGCCAAATGATAGTGTTAATAGTACTTATTTACACATGATTAGTATTCATATGACACTTATGCATTAAATGGGGAATCGGGTATTTGACCATCAGAAGTAACTATAGTCCATAGTACTAAGTTAGGACCCAGATAAACATAACATTAAATAGTAAACAAAAGTTCCAGTAATATCGAAGTAAGGTGCAATTTAAGCTATAATATTAAAGTAATTCTATTTCAAATTCATGGAACACCGCATAAAAGTAACTTCCCAATTTTAAGAATCACTAATCCTTTAAGATGAAATTGCAAGAATTTATCAGGCAGAAAAAGCATCTCCACTTGCTCAAAAAATTGAGATGTGGTGTAGCTTGATTGGACTACTAAGCTAGTTCTATTTGAATTCGCTGAGAACACTGAATAAAAGGGCACTCACAATTTTAATGATTGTTCATCTTTTAACATGAAACTGAGGATTTTATCCAATTGATTAAAACATCTCCTATTGTTAAAATAGACCAAATGCTGTTAGGTACATTTT
>VDFB02098630.1:0-21066 GCA_007258455.2 Sequoia sempervirens
TATTGCAACTTAATGTTATTAAGTTATAAAGTCAAAAAAGGGTCCCTTGAACCACCTAGCCTAGGTAACTTTAAGTTGTTTTTAAAAAGTATTTGTTTTACTCATTCTCATGTGGGTGCCCAAGATAAAGGTTAAAGTGAAATTAAATTAAATATTATTCTCCCCAAGCATGGCATCCCATTTGGAGGGAAAAGGGAATTTGAAATGGTTGCCCTAATTTCTCCCTCATTTCCTATTTAAACGCACTTGAGCTCTCATTTGAGAATTATGCAATTTGTAGATAAAGTTATGTTCTTGACCATTTCCCATCACTTTGGAACTTCATATTGAGGTATATTTGTGATATTTTGTGGGTTGTGCTTATATTTTCATAGTAGCATCTTTGGGGAAGTTATGCTTCATGTTTTTATGATTTCCCTAGTATAACAGCAGTATGTGAAGTTCTGAAATATTCTCATAATGAGCTTATTGTAACACCATTGGTAGTTCCATTGGTGATCGTTCTTGTATTGCATTGCTACTTACCCCACTAAACAAGTCGTGCTCCCGCTGAACAAGTGGTTGAGCTTCCTTATGTTATATGCTACTCCCGCTGAATAAGTGGTTGAGTTTTAGTTTGCTTTCATGTTATGCCCACTGAACAAGCAAAGGACTTTGCTTTGGATTGGTCAGCTTGCCACCAAGTGTTTGTTTACTTTGTTGTAATTCCCACTGAATAAGCAGATGATTTCCCTTCATGTACTTGGTTTGCTTACTCACCCCACTAAAGAAGTGGTTGCTTAGAAGTTCACTTATTGTAAGCCTTACCACTGTATGCTCTCACCTTTCCCACATCGAGATCTAGGTGATCAAAAAGTGGAAGGTGTTTTCTTTCAATTAGCTTGATTTCCAATTAATGCAAAGATCCCCTTCTCACCATATGCTCTCACCTTGCCCTCATTGGGATCTGGGTGATCAGAAAGTGGAAGGTTGCTTACTCAATTGATCATCATTACTATTTGGCTAATGCTAACGGGTGCAAATTTGAAAAAATTAAGGGTGTTACACTTTTCTTTTTTTGTGTGTTTTGTTTCATGCACATGGACCAATACCCTTGCTGGTCACTCGCGTACTCCACTCCTTACATCATCTTTGAGTTGACTTCTTTTGCTCATACCCCTATGTCTGACATACTGTGTGCAATGTGAATTGTGCCTTCTCTCTTTTATGTCACATCCCCTTTAATTAGCTTATCTTAATCACTTAATTACTATATTAATTGTTTAATAACATGTGATTAGGAAAGACAAATTGGTTAACTATTACTCGAAGGGAAATTAATAATAATTATCATGATGATGATTCATTGTGCATTCTATTTCATAAGTGCATCATGAATTGTTGACATTTTCACATATTGGAGAGAGAGTATCATTGAGAAGGTTCTAGTAGGTGGAGGTAACCTATCATGATGGAGTCACACACTCACCTAGACTCATGCAGTTAGGTTGCATGCATGTGAATAAGTTAGAAATTTTGAGTTCCTTTATTAGATAATTATATTATTTTATGAATGATGCATAAATATACTTGCTTGGGAACAAAATATCTTTATATAAATCTAGATAAATTAATTAATATTTGGAGAGCTCGTGTTGACAAGGGTCATGAACCTAGCTTAGCACAAGAGCATGTTACTTGTTGATACACAATTGTATTTAGATTGTCTACCAAATGGGACCCAAACTAAATGAGATTTGACACAGGAAATACAATTAACATCTTTCTATAATTTAATTATTATTATAATAAAAAAATAAAAATTAATATTATTAATAAATAATATTATAATTAATAAGAACATTATAAGTTCTTTTATTTTACTTTTTAGAGATTTTTTTAAAAAGAGGATAAAGTAAAATAATAAATTAGATATTAAGGTAGTACTCTTTCATTTCATTTTAAAAGGAAAGATTGAAAAGTTTTCAAAAGATTATAATTCAAAATTATTTATATGTAAGAAGCTCCCGCATTTTTCCTTCCCCACGTGCCTTGTTGATGCCTTCAAAATTGCATGTGTATGAGTTGTGGCTTATGCTGGTGAAGGGTGTGAAATATGGCATCACACTTGTCAATTGTATTTGCATGTAAATTTTAGGTCCTATCCACGAATTGAGGAGTATATTTCTTGAAAACAATGAAGAGAGGATACAGTATTTGGTGGAGGTATTTTTGTTCTTTTTTGGGCAACAATTCTCAGCACATTGTCATGCTTCCACACTTTACATACCTGTAAAATTACAGTATTCATATCTTGCATTATGTTAAATCAGAAGATGGAATCATAAGAAAGAAGTTAATTGACGTGGATTCTTTGGTTGTTGAAGGATTAAATGCAGGTTTTTTGATCAAAATCTGAGAAAAAAATTCAGGTTAGTACAAAGCCTGTAGTAACTTGCTATTTATAAAGATTTAGTTGACTGTAGTTCCTTGCTGCTTCTAAGGTATATTGCCTTTGATATCACATTCTTTAACTTCTGTTGGATTTCTTTTATTCCAGTCCTCAATAACATGAAGACAATTAGTATTTTTTTTTACATGGCATTTTAAATTTTTAATGCTGATGAAATTTGGCAAAGCAAGATGTAAGCTGGAGTCTAGAATTCAAATGTTAAAACCACTATGAAGTAGATTGTATGGGTAACTTCTCCATTCTAAAACTTCACATTTTTGTTCCCTAGTTCCTTTATTTTATAGTCAAATATTTTACTTACCTTTCTCCCTGCAAAAGTATATTGGGAATTGAGAATTTTCATTCCCTATTAATTAACTAGAGATTGAAAGGGATATGCTTCTCTAAATTATGATAATTCTCATCCTCTTCAAGATTAACCAGCCATTGCTTCTAAGCTTGTAGTTTTTTTTTTGAAGCATGTGTATATCCATTCTCTAGCAAGCATGGCTAGAATAATGCCTTTTAACAACGGTATCAACTTGGATATATAGTTATCTGTTGGCGTTTCAATTCGCACCTCTGGAATGCGGATTAGAAACGGACAGATATGCATAGATAAACTGCTCTTCGAATTAGGAGGGGAAGCTCCCTCTTTGCTGATGTTGCTTAAGAAAGTAAATTAAAAATAATTTTCCTATCTTTTTGTTCAGCTGAGAGCACAAGGTTATAAAACTCTAGCGTCGTAGCTGAAATTTTCTGTTTTGGAATTTCAACTACAACTAAGCTTACTCTAATGACGTTTCTAACTTCTCAAGTAAACGCAGAGCAAGAGAGTTAGAAATGGACAAGGAAGGATTATTTGACATAAATACTTAAATAAACTCTTCTCCCAATGCACATCTACTTACTTTCAATGCAAGCTGAAATAAAGATCATATAAGCATAACACATAAAACGAAAATTTGAGACATTATATCAGGGCAAAGTAGGCACAAGACTTTATTTCTCAAATCTCAAGAACAAAGATTACACTTCTGGGACAGTAGGATTGTAGCAAAATAGCCTTACAATTTAGCGATCAACCAGAACACATTGACACAAGACACAAGAACTAAACAATAACTTGCAGCTAAAGAGGCATGCAAGCTTGCTCTTACACAAAGTGAACTGACACTGAATAACAACTTGCAGTATTACAGGCTTGCAATTTGCTATCACAAGCACAGTTAAGAAAATAATGGGCAAGGCTGCCCTTATTTATACACAAGCAAAGTATTAGGGAACCCTAAAATATCCTTGCTTTTACAACCAAGACTTGCCAACATGCAAGCTTTATTTCTAAAACTAAACAAGATAACTATCTAACAACCTATAAAAGCATAAAACAAGGAAATGCCAACTCTTACAACTTGTTTTCTTTATCTTCTTCAAAGAGTGGATAAGCATGAGCCAAGAATAGAAAGAAAACGTGAAGAAAGTTTCTAGATGATTGTTGCTTTAAATCCCGTCCACATCCGCCAAAAAGTTGATTTGTTTCTTGATTTTTAAGCGGAGAATGCTGCTGAAAATAGAATGCTAATCTGTCTTGAAAAAGCAAGTTCTCCAAAAAAAGTTGGGACCTAGGTTTTGTGGAAAATCACATTCCGGAGAAACCCAGATGCTCAAAAACCGAAAAAGCTAAATCCATCCCGAAAAAGCAGCCAAAAAGCAATTTCTAGAAGAGGGAAAAGTTTCTCAATGTTGAAGAGGATGAAAAAGCGAAGAGACCCATGTGATCAGAAACAAAAAAAGTTGAGTGGTTGTTTTGAAAAAGCAACGACCTAGAAGTTTGGAGCACGAAAAAGCGTTCCTCCTTGCTCACTGATCTCGAAACCACGGACAACACTGAAAAAGCATGCCATTTGGGTCTTCAAATCTTCGTTGAGAGAAAAGGGAAAATCTTCTTGCTCTAGACGCCAACCTGCAAAAATTATGAGAAATGAAAGACATCTTAAATAAGTTGAGGTTGAGAAAATCTGCTTTCTTTTGCTTTAAATCATTTGAAGCCTATTCTGAGTAGGTTCATCGAATGTGGACACTGTTTGGAATGTTGGAGGATGAAATTTGAAAATTTGATTAAGGCGTGGATTCTTGGGCACCTCTCTTGGACTTGGGTGCTTTTGCTTGGTAGACTTAGCCAAATTTTCTTGAAATTTCTACTTTTTGCTTGATTTTGACCTCTGTTTGACTTTGATTTCTGGATGCTCAGAGGATCCTATGAACTGACGGAGTGATCCATCATGGAGCCTGACTGATTCTGAGAAGGTTATCTTGGAGGCAACTTTGGATAAAAACATTATTTGATCCCTCAAAAAGCTGGGCACCCCTAGCTACCTGGGGCGCCCATAATCATCAGTGTTAGTCATTTTTCTTAAAATTTCAACTTTTTGTGTTTTCCCATCTCCTAATGAATTTGTAGTTCTGGGAGCTAGACTATCCCGACAATTTGGCTGTCGGATTCATTGAATAGCTTGTTGAATTCTGAGGGTGCTCTAGATGGAATGTCACTTGAAAAGTTGATTTGGGGCCTCAAAAGCTTGGGCGCCTATCTCCTCCTAGGGCACCCAACTTTTCCAGTGTTAGCCATTTTTGTGTTCCTCAACTTTTACTTGTTTTCCTTGATCTTCTGATGAATTCTTGTTTCTGGATGATTGAGGTGTCTGATGAACTGATGGCTAGACTCATTGGATAGCTGAGAAGATTCTAAGGGGGATCTACTGGGAGATGCATCTCCTAGAAGTTGAATCTTGGGGGTCAAAATCTTGGGCGCCCTTGGCCAGCTCGGGTGCCCAACTCCTCCAGAGCTAGTTTATTTTTTGTGATTTTCACTTTTTCTTTTGACTTTTAACATTTTGCTCATGTTTCTTCCTTTGTTCCGCCTTCAATATCTGGTGATTATCAACTCTGATGGATTTGTTGATGGTTCTATTGGAGAGCTGCTTCAAATCTGAAGAAGTCATGTTGGAGGCTTTGACTACAAATTCACTCATTTAAGCCCTCAAAAACTTGGGTGCCCTTCTTCTAGGGCACCCACCATTACCAGACTTAAGACATTGATTTTCATTCTTCAAACTTGAACCTTCATGTTATACCTTCCATTTGATCTGGATTTGTCAATGATTAACAAGTCTAATGATTTGACGAAGACATCCACTGCGAAGCTGGCAGAATCCTGAAGACAATGAGCATATTAGCAAATCCTAATTGTTGGATTAGGTCTTTCAAAAGGTTGGGCACCCCTGGCCACCTAGGGTGCCTAGAGTTCCTAGACTTAGATTATTTTCTAATATTTTCATGGTTTGCATTTTGTTTCTTGGTTGTGACCTCTCCATCTGACCTTGAATTCTAGATGATTGGTTGATCTGATGACTACGCTGTCAGACTCACTACGGAGCTGAGAAGATTTTGAGCAACATTGTTTGGGAACATAAACCCTAAATCATTTGATGCCTTGAAAAGTTGGGCGCCTATCTCCTACTAGGGCACCCATGTCTGGTAGACTTAGCTTTTATTTTGAAAATTTCAACTTCCTCCTTCATTTGACGTACTTTCCTTTGTTCTAGCTGTTGGAGACTAAAAATTTTCTAAGGCATGAGTGTTTGGGTGCCTAGGCCGAGTGGGGCGCCTGAAGCTTCCAGACTTAGTCAAAATTTGGCATTTTTCAACTTTCACAGCCTCCTTCCATTCTATGTTTTGCGTGCACGTCCATCATTTCTCATCTTCTGTTCAATGCCTGAATGATTGAATTTAACACCTGGCAGCTAACTGACCCCCATTAATGGCCTTGGAGCTCCTAAAAAGCTTCTGAAAAAGCAGAATAGACCCACTAGGGAAACTAATCTTTTTGTGATTCTAGCTACACCAACCTGATGAGGAAGTATTTTCGACCAATCAAAATTAGTTTGAACCCTAGAAGCCAAACTTTCTATTTTTAGAAAATTTTGCCAACATCTATTTCAAAAGAAACCCAGAAAAACCCAGAAAAAGTTCTATTTTTAGAAAGTTTCTAAAAATAGAAAATTTCATAAAATTTAGGGTCGAAAAATTGAGATCTAGGTTTTGTAGACTTGGTCGCTCTAAGCAGACCCAAATTGTTAGATTTTGAAAATTTTGAGCTTTTTGACCCTCATGCAAGACATGCAAACCCCAATTTTGACCTTTTTTGACAATTTTGACAAGACTTTTACTCATTTCTTCAAAATGCTTAAGTGTAGCAAAAATTTTAATTTGGGGTACAACATTATCTATTTATGCTGAATAGAGAATTTAATTTTCTCCATAGCAAGCAGCCCAAACACTTGGTGAAAATCAATTTCATCATCTCGTTTGACAGGGTTGTTATATCTTTGTTAACTAGTTGTTAGAAGGAAAATTAACTGAATGTTGAAATAGAAAATCTTGGGGTGTCTAGTTGTTATCTTAGAACCCTCAAGAAAAGAAGATATAATCTCAAGGATAATAGACTATAAAATATTCTTTTATACAAAATTCTTCAAGTATATGCTTGGGATTCAGTAGAGCTATAATGCTTGGGCTGACCTAAATTTTTATTTTGGCCAAGGAAAATGAAAGTTATGATTGTTTAAAGTATGTCCTTTCTGCTGCAATCAGCAGATCGAAAGTTGTGAATTAATTTACATGATGTAAGTTTGCAAAGTTAATGGTTAATATCATTACTTATGAATATACTATTATGAGTATGACTAAATTTTATTTATTAATTTTTCCTTAGATTCTAAGGGTGGGTTCTAAGCTTGGGAATTAATAAATGGGGAATAAGACCTTGGTTCCTAAATCACCTAGTAGTGACTGAGTTTAGAGAACATGTTGGTCATGGAGTAACCTTCTTGGCATACTAATTAGTGAATGCTAATGCCTTGGAATTATATAATTGGAACTAATGTTAATTTGAGATTTGTCTTTTGGCTATTATTTTATCCATCATGTAGAATGTCAAGACATCATAATGATCATTGATTGTTAGTTTTATGATCAGATTTAATGCACAGAAAATTAATTCAAAATCAGACACAATAACACAGCAGATACCCTGGGAAAACCCTCCTCTTAAGGGAGAAAAACCCAGCAACAAATATATCTCTTATATATATAAGTAATGACAACAAGTCTTTTTACAATGAGGCCACACACAAGGCCAATAAACAGCACCAGCAATGGCTGTAACACACACTAATAATCTGCCCTTCAATCTGCACTTGAATAGACTCACAATCTGCTCCTATATGAATTTGCACTACTCTTCTTGAAGAACTCGCACTTAATGGAGGAGATCAAATTTTTCTTGATACACAAATGAGAAAAAGTGACCTTCTATATATACATGTTGCTTAGAGGGGTTGCACCTTTTCAAGGACAAGGTCGGCCACCATAAAAATAATTACAAAGGAGGTCGGCCATCTTAGAGATATGTTGCCATTAAATAATCACAAATAATTAAGTATGAAGCCCGAATGTAACGACCAAACCCGTACGTCAAATTAAAAACTTGTGAATTTATCCACAATAAGTAAAAACAATGCCATTTCCATAAAAAAATTCTTTTCAATTTCACAAACATGATATATCATTTTACAACTTTAACTATTTCTTTCCAAAAGAAACTACAAAGTAAAGAAGAATAAGATACATACATAGCTCGTAAGCTTTTGGCACAAATAGAAGTAAGAAGGTCCAGGAGTCTATCCTGTCAAATCTTGGATCATCGGCCAATTGTTGAGGAGGAGAAACATCACTTGAGCGTTTTTCCGCCAACCACGGACTTATAATGTGCTCCCCCACATGATCATTTTACAATGAAAGGCCCTCCCTTCGAAGAAGAGATTGGTGGGGTATCCTTTAACGATTACCAACTGAGCATAGTGTTGTGTTCCTACATATCTAGGTTTTGTGCATACGACAACTCTTGAACTAGTATGTTTTTCGGGATCACAGTGAACTGACAGTGTAGTACCACAACTAAATGTAAGTTGTTCCTAACACTTCTTTGGCCAAAGTGTTTACATTCAATAAAGAATGTAGGTCATCTATCACATGCACTAGCCAGGGTCAATTTGACTTAAGGCTTCCTTACTCTACGCGTAGGTTGGTCTATTCGGGGTAGTCTATACCCTAGACGTCCTACATCAAGCTAATTACTAGAAAGGAGGACAGCTTAACAAGTACTCACAATTATTTCCCCTATACTGGACATCTTCATCCTAGGAGCTTCATTAACTTGACTAAGTTAATCTACAAACTTCTTGTGATCGGTAACTTATTAAACACCTTCAATTCTTTCCCTAGTATTTAATAGCTATTTGAAATCATATACTCCATATATAGAGTTCATACAAGTAAAGCAATTTACTCCTTAATGCATCTATGAACCTAGTGTAATTCGTACACTAATGTAAGTGTAAACAGTAGTAAACATGCAATACCAACTTTCTTAAATTACAAATTGCTTCTTGTTCATGGACTTTAAAACAATTCCTATTCTTTACCTAATCTGAAGTTATTCTTTCAGAATTACATATAGAAATCCATTCTAAAATATAAAGAATAGAACTAGTTACAACTCCCTATCCTTGTTTATTCAGAAAATATAAGTTCAGAATTTTATTTAGAAACTCATCCTAAAATACGAAAGTAGAATAGCATGTATATTTAAATTCAAAAATATATTTAGAATTTCGTTCTAGAATATGAAAAGAATAGCATGCCTGATATACGTTTTCCCACAAATGATGTTCTACTTTGAGTCTGTAACACCTTCAGCCAACAAGCAAAAGACTTCCAGCTACCTCTTTTACTGAGAATTAACTTTTACACACAGCTTCAAGATAATCTCAACTCCTTACTCTTCAAACTCAGAAATAAAGAATGACAGTAAAGTATCACTATCACTATAAATTATGCTCTCAGGATATAAAGAAGAATTCTCTCTAAATTGATGATATAGACAAAAATTGCTGAATCTACTCAGAAACCAGATTGTAATCTCTAAGAAAATTATGTCTCTGTTCTCAAAGAAAACCTAACAGCAATATGAATTGGTGAATTGAAAGAGTGAACAGGCGCCTTTATATAGTCTCTACTCAACTTATTTTGCTATTAAGAAGGTAATAAAAACGCCAGACGGCCTTAGAATAATTCAAACTTGCAATGTGGCGATTTAAATAGATGATTCGACCTTTCTTGTTGACAGCAAATGCAGAAAAATTCAACATTGAACTGATAAAACTCAATATTTGACACCTACAGGCGTTTTTTTGTTTTAGGCGCTCAAACTCAGCAGTTTGTTTTGATGATTCAACAATGGTGAAAAGGTCAAGTCCGCCTGCATTCCAAGTTGCCATTTTATGGGGTTTAACAGCCAAATACTCACCTTCCTTCAAGTCGCATTGACCTGGTCATGGCTTGAGAACTCAATCGCACATTTTCTCTTCACGGGAATTCTCTTCATTTAAATTTTGTTTTCCTTTCCAAAAGTTTCCAAAGTTTGGAATGAAATATTTTCAACATGGCGTGATTTTGCCAAGGAAATCGATCCTTTTTGAAGTCACAATAATTTATTTCATGAAGATAATTGACTTCCAAAGTTTTTAAAGAAATATTTATTTTTGATAAAATCAAAACTTCGATTTATTTTCTACACTTTATGAAATTTAAATAAAGTGCCATTTAAACTTTCTTCGATTTCCACTTTATTTAATAACATTTATTTATATATTTATTTTAGTATATTAAAATATATATATAGTATAGCTTTAATTTACATAATATATATCTATGTATATTTATTTAAATTTAATAATTTAAATAATCTCATATACATATATATATATTTTGTAAAAACTATATTAGATATATATTTGATATAATATTAAATATATAATTATATTTACCTTTACATATATACATGTATATGCACATACATATTTAATTACAAAGTACGTATACTGCAAGCCAATCAGCATACTTTCATTATACATACCTATGTATATGTATATACATGTGTATTTGTAGATTCCGAGGTAGCATCCACATAATATTTATTCATATTCACGTAAAGATAATAGGTTGGTTGTGGGTATGTATACATGTATATTTGCTTGTATACTTTCCTCTATGTATATGTATTCATAAGTGTATTTATATTGATGCACACGTATGGCATATACATCTGCTCTCATACATTTGTATCAACATGAATATACTTATGGATACGTGTACATAACATATATATATACATGCCCACCTCCTAACCAATAACATTATTCCACATACAGTTACACTAGCAAACATCACTTATTCATGCATTCAGAAGTAGATATGACTCCTAATGTTAACAAACAAGCCTATGGATGACTTACCCTTAACTCAACAAACTGACTTAGCTTACTCAGTCTATAGTATGTGTGTGTATGCTCAATTGGTACTCGTTACTGTTTACCCGACCAAGCTCCTCCCCGAGTGATATCTCTCCTCTGCTTGGAGGAATGAACCTGTTTCCTACACATCATGACATGACAATGGAAGTCAAATGCTCAAAACAAGGCAGTATACATAAAACATCACAAAAAGTTAGAATAACATTATTCCATAACTTATATGCCACATTCATTCAAGAATTACATCAATAGAAGTATCAAACAAATGAGACAATCATTTTAAATAGGACACATTCATTTGATAACAAGAACAATATGTTTTATTCATTTAAAAGATTCAAACATTACAATGCATTTCCTATGCAGTAGTAGCTATACAATCGGGGTGTAACACCGAAGCTGCAATAACATCAACACTCCCTCTCAGCTAGGGAGGAATACTTCCTGCTACACAAGACACATCACCTCATCGTGATGCCAACCACAATGGCTACAACCATATGTGGAAAAGAAACGATATCATCTCATCGTAATATCAGATATCACCTCATCATGATATCAACCATAATGGCTACAACCATGTATGGTATGTACAAGTGTTCATCACTTGCATGATGTTGTCACCTCAACATGACTTTCACGATGGCTCTCCCAGAGGGTGAAAAAACAAGTACAAGAGGAATCATCACAGACTCTCTCACGTGATGTTGTCATGGAGTCACACACATGACATCCACCATGGCTCTCCCAGAGGGTGGAATCAAGGGATTTCACCTCAAACTTCTCTTATAGAGAAGAAATCATTAATCAAGGGATTTCACCTCGAACTTCTCTCACAAAGAACTCATTAATCAAGGGATTTCACCTCGAACTTCTCTCACAGAGAAGAACTCATTAATGAGGATCACTGATACTGAGACTCCTTCTCAGTTAAAGCCATATTCTCCACCATACCAAGCTTATCTCGAAAGTATACAAACTTTATCTTGGAGAGAGGCTTGGTGAGAATGTTTGCCGTCTACTCATCAGTGCTGATATACCTCAACTGTATAGCTTTCCTCAATACCATATCTCTGATATAGTGGTATTTGATCTCAACATGCTTGGTTCTATCATGAAACACAAGATTGACAGAAAGCTTCACACAACTCTGGTTATCACAATGAATGATAGTAGGCTCCATTGATTGTCCAAACAATCCTGCAAGGAGCTTACAAAGCCACACTGCTTCCCGAGCTACTATACAAGCTACAATATACTCTGCCTTTGTTGTACTCAATGCTAGAGATGACTGCTTCCTACTGCACTAGGAAATCATAGCAAATCCCAAACTGAAGCAACATCCAGAGGTGCTCTTCCGATCAATGACACTCCCTGCCCAATCAGAATCAATATAACCATGCAGTTCCAAGTCCACATCTGAAGAAAATCTCAACCCATATCCAACTGTGCCACGAAAGTATCTTAGGATATGCTTTGCTGCAACTAGAAGTATTTTCCTTGGTTCACATATGAACTTGACAAAATGCACTTACTGCAATCTGGTCTAGTATAGATACAGCAACGATCCAATCAACTGACTGTACATAGTAGGATCCACCAGATCTGAACTAGCCGCAGCCTCCTTAAGCTTCTGAAAATTTGTTTCCATAAATCAACATAAAGAACCAAGATCAACCAGATTACCATCTTCTTCAGGTTCAATTGGCTCCCTCTAAATCTTCAAGCTCTTACATCAACATTCTGACCTCTTTATCCAAGATTGAATGCAACACTTGCCTTAGATAAATGTTTTCTAGTGCACACCTCTGGTACTATAGAGAGTTCAGAATAGTCCTCCTCCACCTCATCCCAGAGCACACTATTCTAAATAGGTTTGCAAAGCTACCAATGACAAATCCAAAAGACAATCTTGAGCAATTCTAATCTCAGTAGCTGAAGGGGTCCTCTAAGGGTTTAGCACCTAGCTTTGCAATACAGTAATCTTCACTTCTTCTCAGTGAGTTACAAAACTCCCTCTTGATCCCTGCTTCAGAGATTGCAAAGAAGACTTCTGGAAGTGAACTCCCTATGGCCACCAAATCAGTCCCATGGATGCAAGTTGTGACTTCACACTTGATCATTTCTTTGGTCGGCATGACTTCCTCACAAGATGCCTCAAGCTTTTCATCACTAAGCAATCTCTCATCACCTTCTTGCTCCTAGAACAGTGAACTGCAAGCATTTTAGAGAGAGATTACTAACAATTTATAATTATCCAAAGAAATATCAAGGTTGGAATCATACAAGGTTTACTATTTCAAGTTATAGCATGAATACATAAGAATTTATGAACAATATTAAAACATGAATAAATAAATCAACACAAAAGAGAAATATATCAAAAGATCAGAATGAAGGGATAAGGAAACTTATCTTTATTGAATTTTGATATAACTCTTTCTTCCATCTTTTACTCCTTTCGAGAGTGCCAAACTCAGCACAACAAAAAAACAATCTGCACAACTACAGATTTCTTGAATGCATTATGCAATTAGCATGTAGAACCAACTCTCTCCAAGAGTTCAAGGCTCTATCACAGTTCATGCATTAGAGAATGATATCAATGTGACCTACTAATCACCATCGAATTTACTGTTCTCTTTTTATTTCAGAGTTACACTCAGAAATTTTCACAACCAGCATGAAATAACTTGCAATAAATGAAATCTTCAAAGGATCTTATGCTAGTGAACACAATTCAAGAGAAACCACTATCTCTCTTTACTAAGTACAAGATCCAACTAAATGATATTACTCAGCAAACAAAGAATACTTATCTCATTAAATATTTTGATGGATGCAAATGTTGGACATTGCTCTTGCGTACATATCAGCACACAACCTTCACGGCTTGAACACAGGCCCATGGCTTAGAATAGAAATTCCCTAGAATCCTTCTGAGGAGAGATCTCATCCACATCTGCAAATGAAGCATGCTGATTAGGCCTGGGGGGGCCATAGTTTACATAATCGCCGATTAATCTCCGAGTGGACGATTAATCGCCAGATTTTAAGCAAAATGATTATTTTTTGCCTTTACTCGCCAAATGCTACAGTAGTTTTAATGGCTGATTTTTGCATTCATTTTCGCACAGATATTTCAGGGTTTTCATGCGTTTTTTCTGTGATTGTCTTTTTCTCGCATTTTCTACATTTTTTTCTGTGTTTTTTTGCCGCCATTTCGTCTGTTTTTGAGATGTTTTTTGCCTGCTTTCACCGCCGCACTTGGTTTCTCCTCCTCCAAACTCTTCATCGCTGGTTTCCGCTATAGCCTGAAAGTAGGGTTTTGAAAGGTTTTGATGAGTGTTTTAGAGTATGTTTATTAAAACGAAAGGTTTCGACGAGTATTTTAGAGTATGTTTATTAAAATGAAAATTACGGCCAAGATCCTAATAACAAGCACATTTAGGTTTTAACATTATAGATTAGCATAATTATTATATAATGTATATTTTATATAATAAAAAATAAGTTATAAATAATATAATTATATTACTTATTAATATTATATATTATAGTTTTTAACAAAACTATTAAATACATATATAAAATTAATTTAATAAAATTATTTAACTAATAGTAAATAATTATTATATTTTTTATATAATACAAATAAGCACATTTAGGTTTTAACATTACGACATCATAGTTAAGTATATATTAGCATAATTAATATATAACATATATTTTAAATTTTTATATAATAAAAAATAAAATATGAATAAAATAATTATACTAATTATTATTATATATTATATTCTTTAACAAAACTATTAAATACATATATAAAATTATTATAATTAATAGTTAATAATTATTATATTTTTTTTATAAGAAATTTTGCTACTTTTAAAGTTGTCGAGTATTTGTCGAGTATTTTCTGAGTGATTGCCAAGTATTTTCCGAGTCAAAATTTTTTGGCTTGCCGAGTACTCTCCGATTCCGAGTATGTAAACTATGGGTGGGGCAATCCTTTGCATAATGACCAAACATATCACAACGAAAACATTGGACTTTGGAGAGGTCACACTTCTTGAATGTGAGAGCACCATCAGCTCCTTTATCTCTATTCCTCTTGAAATATCCTTTCTTTCTATCTTTCTCTTTCTTCTTCGAGCATTAAACGTAACATGAATGTCTTCATTTGTAGAGCTTCGACCAATATCTCTCACAGCCAACCTAGACTCTTCTTGAATACAATCTGCCCTCAAACGATCAAACTTGGGAAGTTTCGATCTTGCACTGATTCCTTGAATGTTGTTGTACCCAAAACCAAAATTTTTGCTTCACTAAGGCATTTTGCTTAATTGAGTCTTAATCTTGTTAAAGTGTTGTCAAAAGGTCGTTTTTGGGGTTTTCAAATATGGAGTTGGTGTCAGTACTTTGTCAGTCTGTTACTGAAGAGATTTTAGAAAAATGAAAATCTGAACGAAAAACGTCAAAATTTTCTATCTCTGGAGAAGGGAGCACATTCTGAAATAGGCGCCCTATCTTTTTGGGGCTCAGATCCTGTTTTTAGGGTTTGTCACCTCCAGCAGACATTTGTCAGGCATCACGTCAGCTTCGCAGTGAGCTATCAAGCCTGTCAAACGGACCTGTTTTGAGCAGGTCACGGAGAATCACGATTACCGTCGGTAGCAAGAATTGGCTAACAACTGGTAAAAGCGGCTTTGGAAATAGCACCCATCTTTTTGAGGTGCAGGGCGTAGGTTGGTGAATGTCATCCAAGGCGTTTATCTTACGATGGGTTCAAGCTTAATGACATATCCGTCCCGAGGAGGGTGAATCCCGAATTCTTTGGCGCTGAACTTACGAGTCAAGCGTTAAGGTCAAATCTCGGTCAAACTATCGGAAAAGAGCAAAAGAGCACATTTTGAGAAAGTAAGCTTTTGGTGCTAATGCTTTCTTTCGGTGATTTCGGTCATTCAATATTAATGCGTGTTCGTTCATTTCGGTTACTGTCTCGGAGTCGGATCGAGGAAGATGTCGTCGGCTTGCGGTGGAAGTTTTTATATATTATTTTTTGTCGTTTCGAAATGGCTAGAGTCACGGAATGAAAAGAGCAACTTTTGAAGAGCTCTTGTTTTTCACACCTCAAATGGCGTTTACGGGAAATGTGCCTTCGCGGATGTCGTCTTGAGAGCGAGCTTGGCCATGATGAACACGAGTTCAGATCACGAAGTTGATAAAACAAAAGTTACGAAGGATTTTGTTTTCCCTTCGTTCGAGATACAGATGTTGAAAATTGACTAAGTCTGAGAAAAAGCGCAGCTTTTGCAAAAGGCGCTTGGATGTTTGGGCCTTCAGATGTCAGTTTTATGACATGCACTATCAAGATATCATTTGATGAGTTTTACTTTCGGCTCATAATGCACTGTCGGCCCGGTAATCGGAGAAGTCGGTCACGACCCGGTCGAGGATGACGAAGTCGGCCCGAGGAGTTTTTAGCAAATTTTCATAAAATTTGGCTAAAATGCAGAATTAAGCCCAAAGTTTAAATTTGAATTTTCGAAAGTGAGTTGAATGGACGCCTTAACTGGAGTTCTGACTGCAGTTAGACTGAACGATTTCTGGGTTGTCATCTTCAGTTCATATGTTTGCATGTGGAGTGATCTTTCAGTTTGCATGTTAAGTTAACTGGTTTGCATGTTCAGTTAACTACCTTGCATGTTCAGTTAACTTGGTTGCATGTTAAGTTTAACTGAAGATTACCACTAAAAGTCAACTGAAGTTTACATGCATGGCGAATTTTGGTCAAAATTATGAGATTTTAGTGAAGATGGCACTTCATCAAATGTTAACTGAAGTTCAAAAGGGACGAAGTGAAGCATGAAGCATTATTTTGTGAAGCGTGAAGCATATTTGATGAAGTATGGCGAATTTGAAGTTGAAAACTTCACTCATGAAAAGGGTCGCTATTTTTAGTTTTTGAAAAGTGAAGCAAGACAATAGTGAAGATGGCGCACTTTTCAAGCAAAGGGCAACTTTAGTTTGAAAAGGGTTGCTATTTTTAGATTATAATTGATTAAAGCATGAAGTTGGCGCACTTGTTGAAGGCCAAACTAAAATTCCTAAAGGCTAGCTATTTTTAGCTTATTATTGCATGAGTTTGGCAAATCTCTTATCCCATTCTTATTGTTAACTGAAGTGTCAAAAGGGCACGCCTTAGGTCAAGTTGATGAATCCAAAGAGAAGTTGAAGGTGGCGAATTTGATAAGATTCTAACTGAAGCTAAAGTCGCATGTTTGAGTTTAAACTAGAGATTTGAAAGGCAAACCCTAATGCGTCCACTTATTGAGCTTGTTTGAGTTCTAGTTAACTACTATGAAGACCAATAAGAAGCCTAGCGCCATTTTTAATGCATGCTTTGTTTAGTGCGAATTTCTTATGATGAAATTCTATATATTTCCAAGATGGCGTCCATTATTGCATCATCTTTTGCTCTGAAAGCTTGTATTCTTTTGAGCGACCAGCAAGCTTAAGGTGATTCAGGTGTCCGTTTTCAGTGTTCTTTGAAGCTACGAATTCAGATTCTTCAGAGGAAGTCAATTCTAGACTTTATTTCCACTTTGCATGCAGGTTTTATAAAGATTCGAAGAAGAAATTTGCAGATTTTTCAGAAGCAGACAAGCAAAACTTTCTATCTTCTGTCTTATTTCTTCTATTTCTCACCTTAGGTACTTTCTTCGCATGCCAGAGTAATTCAACACATTTTCAGACTCTGTTCATCTGGGTTCTCATATTTCAGCGTTTGCAACAAGACCCACTTCTTAGATTTTTTCGAGAAAATCGCCCCGTAGCCTTCATTCTGAAGCTCTGAGCCTTTTTCCGAGAATCTCTTTGCATGTGGGCTTGAATCACATTTTTTCCAGAATCCAGCTATCTGGGTTTGTTCAGAATTCAGTTGTGCACAAAACCCATGTTCCAGAATTTCTTCAAAAATTTCTCCTGTCAGAAGCTATTTTTAAGCCTTGTTCAGAGTTTTTCAGAAAGTTCTTCAAGCATATTCGACTTTACAGTCAAAAGTCACCATTTTCAAAATGCAGTTCAATCTCATTGATTACAAGGTGAAATCAGTCCTTACACATAATTTCACCAAGACTTCAGATACGGACCTAAATCATGTTTATCCAGTGGTCAATCTGAGCAGTTTAGAAGGTGTTAGCAGCAATTCGATGAGGAATCTTGAGCGTTCTGGGTTGCTGGCAGCGACATCCATTCCTGTTTCTATCTCCGATCTTGAGTTCGTACTTGCTTGCATTAAGCATTATGACTCGTCTTCACGACAGATCAGATCGGTTGATGGAAGAGTGGTTTGCAGTCTCAAGCCGAAGGACATAGAAAGATGTTTTGCTATTTCTCCGCGCTCAGATAACTTTACTGTTGATCTTGAAGCTTGTGAGAAGATATGGGATGCTGATCATCAACGTTCATAGAGAAAGGTTGCTCAGAAATGGTTGACAATTCAGAAAACTAACTTGCCTAAGAAGGTTGGTCGTGGTGAATTTAAAGGAGAAGTTGCTGTTTTGATCACCTTACTCAATCGAGTTACCGGCCAGTCAGATGCTAACACTTTCCGTCCATGGATGTTCTACCTGATTACCAGAATCCTTGATGGCACAGAGCGTTTTGACTGGGCTATGTTAATTAGTGATTGCTTACATCAGCAGATTTCTAACTTTCTCAAGCATCACGAGTTTCATATGATATCTTATTTGGTCTACTTGGTGGCATTTCAAGGTAGTTTCAGACTTCTTAAAACCAATGGTACTCTCGGTGTTCAGCATATTCATGAATATTATCCACAGCTAGAGTTTTCTCAGTCTGAGCAGGACTTCCGAGTGGTGAATGATCACTTTGCCATGAGAACCGTGAGGGATCTTGATGATGAGATGCACATTCGTATTTCAGCCGAGGCCAAATCAGCAATGGAGACTTGGGCAGATTGGTTCATACAGTTTCCTACTTTCACGTACCTCCGAGTTTATGGTTATGTTGGAGAGCCTCTGATGTTGCCGAGATATCCGTCAGACAAGATTGTCTTTATGGAGTTCCTCAGGCAAATGCAGCACGGTCACTTCTTTCTTCGTAGTCGTCATAAGGCTGCGGCAAATTTTCCATTCTCATTGGGAATTTTCACATGTGATGCAGCAACAGATGCCAGGCGTATGTCTACTGAGATAGAAAGGTTCAAATTCAAGCCTTATACTGAGAGGCGTTCCTATGATCCTCTTGGACATTATGCAAATCGGTTAGAGCGAGGGATTGCACATACGCCAGAACTTGAAGATTTCTGGGCAAATTGTGAAGATGAATTCGAGGTCCGTCGTCGTCACTATTGTAGACTTACTGTTGGTCAGCTCTCTGATTACTTGTCAGAAGATGTTGATGGTTTGTCAGATGATGATGGTGAAGTTCTTCTCAATTCTTATGTTAAGGATCAAGTTGCTAGGCAGCCACTTCGCTCACCTGATTGGTATGCTAAAGAGAATACTTCTATTGAAGAGGTTTCCAGATCAGTTATCAAGACTGGTAAGTTGTTCTTGGAGAGCAAGCGAACACGGAAGTCAGTTCCTGTAGCAGAGCCGCCAAAGGATGTTTCTTCGTTGCCTTCTACTTCTAGAGCAAGACCCAGAGTTAAAGCCATTATAATACCTCCGGAAGGAGTTAGACTCAGTGGAAACACAGGGAAAAGAGCTACTGGTAAAAGGAAGCAAAAACAAATTGAGAATATTCCTGAGATTCCAGTAGAGACAGTTATTCAAACTGAGCCTCACGTTTCACTTCCTAGTTCACCTCACGTTCCGCCTATTGATATAGATTCTGAGCCTGAGCCACAAATTCAAGCAGGATCGGAGACAACTGAAACACCACAGGTTGATACATTAGGGACAGTCTCTCCACGAATTGAAAATATTGTTCAGTCTTGTTGGCTCGAAAAGTCTTTGGGGAGACAAAGGCGTGAATCGTCATACAACCTTGATTTGTCAGAATTTGGTGAGCCCTATCAGAGGAAATCAAACAAGAAGATTAAGAAGCAAGTGCACATCGAAAAGACCCCTGAATCAGAGATTGTGATAGAAGTTGCAGTGCCTCCAGAAGGTAAAAGCTTGGATGAGGTCGAAGTGGGTGACTTTACATTCACTAAGGCAAATCTTGGCAGGATCACACGAGAGACAGATGTATCTCTTCTTAAGATTGTTACCAATAATCTTGAAGAGCGTATCACGAAGGATGGAGAAGATAAGGCTTTACTCAAAACTGAAATTAGTCAACTTCGTCAATACATTTCTGATCTTGTTCATGGGAATCCAAATAGAGCACCGGTTCTTCCTCAGCACACACCTGCAGAGAAACGAAAATTGGATCAGTTGGTCAGTCATGGCGGACTTTTGGATGATTGGATTGACAGTTTAGTTGCTGCTGGTAAAACTCTTCTTGCAGATTTATATCAGTTGAGGAGTGAGGCACACAAACTCCGTCAGGGTATTCAGTTGCTGGATATTGCAGTTGCAGAGAGCTTGGCAAAGGATCGCGTTCTTGTATCTCAGTTATCAGTTGAATGCGATGCTTTGGAGGAGATCGAAGATCAAGAGAAAGTCTTCACTTGGAAAGAGCAGCACCTTCTCAGACCAGAAATATGTGAGAAAATCTCTTCCAAGTTATTTTCACTGAAGGATGACGTAGTTGGAGTGCTTGCACTTGTCAGTGGCTTCGTTGTTCAGATCTCGTGTCATTATCTTCTCGAAGATGGCGCGTATGTTGAGTTGGAAAAAGTTCAAGCGGAATTCGAGAAGCTGATTTTTGACAGCCTTGAAGGTGAACCTAGGGCGCCAAAATTAGAAAATGTTTAAGTGATTGCAGCCAGTTTGAGAAAGGCGACTGAAGAATGCAAAGATGGTGTGCACACAATTACTGAAAGTGGCAGAGAACTAAAGAAGCAGACTGTTATTTTTAGCAGCATCAAAGTGCCAGATGACAGGGAGATCGATGAGTTCTTGGTCGAAGTGTTAGACCGAGTTGACATGGAGTGATATGTCAGTTAGAACGTGCAGTTAATTTCTAGGGTTGAGTCCTGAGCAGCAGTTAACTTGACTTCCAGTCTTCAGTTCACTTGCTGACTTAACACATGCTTATCTCATCCTCGGAATTATCAAC
>VDFB02098631.1:0-22432 GCA_007258455.2 Sequoia sempervirens
ATTACATCCTTTGATGGGAAAACAATGCCAAGAGGTATTTTAGTTCGACCCTTATGAGGTTGAATTTTGATCAATCCAACCACATTATCCATAGGACTTTGTTCATTAATATCCATGTTGTCATCATCTAGGTCAACATGCATCACATCATTCTTAGTTTCACTAGCTTTGACAAATGAAATATTATAATTTGGTATGGGTTGGTAAAGATTTATAGGCTTTGATTGTGAGGAGCAACAAACTTATCTCCTCAATGATTCACACCGCCAATTTGAATATGATTGGAATCAATGAGGTCTTGCACCATGTGTTTCAGATGCTTACAATGTTTTGTATCATGTCCATTTTGATGGTGAAAATGACAATAGGAATTTGATGTAAAATTTTGAGGTAATGGCTTAGTAGGATCAATAGCTTTAACAGGAGGTAAGGAAATCAAGTTATTTTCTAGAAGTTGTAACATGGCGCTATGGAGGGTATCGGGTAAGGGAGTAAATTGCCTATTTGGATCCCCAAATGTAAAAGGACTTGTTTTCTTTATGGAAACCACTTGGGTATCAACATTTTGGGTTGGTTGAGGTGGATTTAGTTGAAGAAAGAATTTTTTGTTTCCTAAAAGGTTTGTAATTGTTTTGAGTTATGGATTTAGACTTTTCAAGAAGGATAGAGGCGGGTTTTGGTTCACGACTACTAACCAAGTTTTGATAATCAAGAAGGGAAGTACACAAGTGTATGAAAGAAGGAAATTTCATCATACCAAGCTTATCTTGAATCTTATATTGTAAGTTATTAATGAACATTTATTGAAGGAGAGGATCGAGAATCTTTTTTTCGATTTGGGAATAAAGCAATTGTTAGCATGAAATGAAGTTAGTAACCTTTTCATCATCCTTTTGCTTACATCTCATCAAGTCAGCTAAGGTCATCTTAGGAGTCATGTGCACTTGGAAATGGTTGATAAAGGCCTCAATAAGTTCATTTAATGAACTAATTGAGTTATTTGGAAATGAGGAAAACCATTCTAAAGCGGTATCTTTCAAGGACCTAGGGAAAAGCTTAGCCAAGAGCTTATCTTCAAGGAAGAAATCACTACGTAAGGCGGTGTAAGTAGAAACATGGTTAGAAGGATCTCCTTTCCCTCCATATTTCTCAAACCTATGAATATCTATACTTTGTGGTATTGGCATTCTTAATATCTCCAAGGATATGGGATTTCTTCTGACATAGCATGAAGGTTGGCCATTTTGATTTTGGTTTATGGTGGAAATTTCTCATTGAAGGGATGAAATATTTTGTAAGTGTTGGTTAAGGATTGCACCATTGGTTGTGTTTTAGGATGGAGTTGAATATGGTGGAGGTGTTTGTGTGTTTGAGGGGCAAGTGAATGAAACATTTATGGGAGGTAAAGTGGTAAGAGATCAGACATGAGATGCCACAAAGGCACAAGGATTTCTAGTGGAAATACCCAAGGTAGGAATGAAATTACTAACTTAGGTTGGATTGTTGTGGTCACTTGAGGGTTGGTGTAAGTAGGAATAGAGGAAATGGTTGTAGGAGGAGGAATTTGGGTTCCTCCTTAGCTTTGAGCATTGTTTGAAGTTTGAGCACAACTAGTCATTAAGGTAAGATGTTTTCCAAAAATATAAGCTAGGTTATGCACAATATCTATTCCTTTTTCACATTCAATCTTTCGGTGTATGTTATCTATGGTAGGAATAGTGGTGTTGGAAATGGTTTTAGTACTCACTAGGCTTTGTAGATGTGCCAATTCTTCATGGATTTGGATTAGATTTTCTTAAGGGACACTAGAAACCATTGTTTCAACATTTTTCATACTAATTGAAGGTAAAAAAATTTCAACGGTATGGTCCATACTAGTGTCAACACTATGAGTGAAAGAGATAGATAATCCAAGATCCACAACAAGTGTGTTATCACAGGATGACATGAGTTATGAACTACTTCTCACTATAGTATCAACAATAGGACATGAAGTTGTAAAGATCATACAAGGGTAAATCAAGGAAGGATAATGAATGTGAGGTAAATGCAATGATTATAAGATAAATTATAATCCAAGATCCACAACAAGTGTGTTATCACAGGATGACATGAGTTATGAACTACTTCTCACTATAGTATCAACAATAGGACATGAAGTTGTAAAGATCATACAAGGGTAAATCAAGGAAGGATAATGAATGTGAGGTAAATGCAATGATTATAAGATAAATTATATGATTTAATTCCAATTCTTATGTTTACAAATGCACTTGAAATGAAAGCTCATAGATAATCCAAGATCCACAACAAGTGTGTTATCACAGGATGACATGAGTTATGAACTACTTCTCACTATAGTATCAACAATAGGACATGAAGTTGTAAAGATCATACAAGGGTAAATCAAGGAAGGATAATGAATGTGAGGTAAATGCAATGATTATAAGATAAATTATATGATTTAATTCCAATTCTTATGTTTACAAATGCACTTGAAATGAAATCAATTTTGAAAAGATTTTCAATGATAGTAATTCTACAAACTGAAATATTAATGTAAAGACAACAACTAGAAGCACAAATGACAAGATTTTAATGTTGTAAAATGAAAATTCAAACCTAACTAGGGACTAATATGCCCAACTAGGCATATGGGTCCCACTTAATGTTTTTTACTATTTGAGATAGTGAAAAGTAGAGAGCACAAAATACTAAGAAATCTAGAAAAAAGACTTGTACAGGGACTAAATCATTGAGGTGGGTGAATTAGTCCTAGATTAGGGTTTTTGAGCCTGAATCAATAAATTCTAATTTGATTTTAATGTTTCTAGGTTGTATTCTAAATTGACATAGATTTATAAGTATAGATTTCCAATGAAATTGAATGATGCAAAATGAAAAAATGCAACCTTTATGCACTTTTTCCTAATCCAATGTTTAGAATCCCTAAATTCAATTTAATTAATTCAAATCTAATGCAAAGTTAATGCAATCTAGATCTAGGACTACAATGTTCTCCAATCATAAATTTAAGGGTCCAAAGTTCAGGTTCACCAAAATGAACACTAGGGAAATAGGGTTCCATCTTTGGGAGATGGAATTGGTCCTATTTCACACTTTAGTTCATTAAGAATCCTAAATCCCTCAACTAAGTGACTCAAAGGTATGGCTAGGGGGTTCCTAGCATAATTGGATGGGGGTTCACCATTAAATGAAGCTTCAAAGGAGAAATGAAAACACTTATACGCAAACCATAGAAACTTGAAAGCATGAAATCAAATTGACAAATGGAATGAAACAATTAAGTAGCCAGAGGAGTGAAGAGGCCAAGAAAAGGTCTATAAATCCTAAAAATCTACTTTTTGAAGTACACTTGGATTGATACGCTAGGTTGGGTGATTTAGTCCTACTACTGGGTTTCTAGGTAGAATATGGAATCTTCCGATGATAGAGAAAGATCTGCAAAAAGGTGGAAAAAGGGATTGTGTATTGGGACTAATATTCTCATTAGGTCGATTTAGTCCTATTGTTAGGGTTTGAATAATACTTCTATAGCCTCTAGTGATCTTTTGTAGAATCGTTCTTGTCCAATATTTGGGTTTGAAGTTTGATGAAAACTTCTTAATAACTTTTGAAACTTTTTCTTTAAAGGATCTTCAAGCTTCAATCCACCTAAATCTACAACCACATATCAAGAGAGAAAAAAATTGTTTTGTTAGAGAATAGGGTTTTTCCTTGGTCAAACCCCATTTTGGTAATTGAACCTTAAAATGAAATTCAAAATAGTATGAAGGAATGATGAATGAACAAATACAATGTTGCAACTCACCAAACCCTTGAAATGAAGGTTGCAAACTTGTGAAATTTCTTCAATGGATGTGGATCTTGACTCTTGATTGAATGCTTGCTTGAATCATGAAACCTACATCACAAATGTTATCTCATAAACACACATGATGCATGAAGACTTTGACATGATGCTTGAATCTAGAATGTAGCTCTATATGCTTGATGATCTGGTTTTGAATTCCCTTGTAAACTCTATAATTCTCTTTAGGATGCTTGACTCAAAATTTCTAGCTTGTTAAGGTTGCTTAGATAAAACTATGTGAAATAACCTTGTATTTATACTTGTTTATGCATAATTCTCCAAAATTACAACACTACAAGTTGACATTCAAAAATTGAATCTAAGGATAATAAAATACCACCAAGAATTTGAATTAAAATAGGCCCTAGGTTAAAGTGACACTCATATGCTAGGTTGGGTGTATGAGTCCCAAAGGCTTAAAACTGAGACATAGACTTTGATAACTATTGTTTTCAATGTAACATTTGAAATCAAGTCCTAAGACCTAGGGATGACCCATACACCTAGATGGGCATATGAGTCCTAGATCCCTAAATCTAGAAAACATAGCCAAAAACATTAAATTATGGTTTGTAATTTATTAAATGTTGGGATTATCCTTAGAAAAATGCATTTAATTAGGCTTACGGATGTAAAATAGGACCAATTCAGGCATAAATAAGCCAAATTTTAATAGGAAGGACCCAAAAAAGTGTGAAAATTTAAAGGGATACATTTTTCTACACTACAAAAACTAACACCTTCTAGAAAGATTCCCTCCTAGGACCCAAGAAAACTTAACATGTAAATAGGACCAATTAATGAACTAGTTAGGTAAAACACTTATTTACACCAACACCCCTTTAAGTGCAACTTAGGGAGTAGATTATTATGTAGATGATGCAAATATGAAAGTATGGATCCTAGCTACAATTCCATTTTAGGAATCCATGTACAAACACAATCTCCTACAAAACAAAGAAAAGAAGAAAACTTAATGGGACAAAATTCATCCCCAAAAAGAGAGATGAAAACACAATTCTCTCACTTATGAATGAGAAGGATGAAATTCAATGCAAGGAAAAATACCCCCCATAAGAGAGAAGAAGAGATACCATGCAACCCCCCTTAATATTGAGTCTCATGAAATGATGGTAGATGCTCAACATGGAATGCTAAAGATGATTCAAGTGTAGGAATTAATGTATAAATACCCATTTCATTTAATCCATTTCCTACATAAACCAATGAAAGAAAATCATACATACAAGCTTAAAAAATAACCATTTTCTATAGATAAAATAGAGAAGATACAAGATAATACAAGATATACCTTGGAAAAACCCTCAAGAGGGAAAAGCCCAGCCTCAAAAAGCCTCCATACTCCATATTTTATTCAAAAATAAAATAATGCACACACAAGTATATATTTACAATGAATACTTCTAAAGCATCAAGCCTCTCCAATGCACCCTCCATGTTTCCAAGCATGAGTCCACACATCCCATGCCATTCTTTACATATGTACTAAAAAATATTCAATAATTACAACTCACTCTTCCAACCAACCTGAACCACTAAACATGTGTTTTCTTTTATAGATGCATGCTCACACAAACACAACCAAGTTGTAAGATAAAACCATGTGAACACAAAACCATTGACCCCTCATTTACTATTGGGTACTAAGTTTTCACTTTATTAAATACTTTCCCAAAATATTAAATTATTATCCTATGTATCCCACACATGAAATAAAAAACCAATGTTAGAATACAACTTTACAACTAGTCCCAAATAATTATCTAATGTGGCTAAATACACCTTTTGGGTTCATCAAAACTAAATAATTATTTAATTACAACATTATAATATATGAATTTATGCAATGGTGTACAACACCAAATCCTAACATTCCCCACTTGTTGTATACATTGCATAATGCTCAATCAATGAAATACATCGTCATAGTCATACATGAAACCGTATGAATCTCCAAAATGCTCTCATGCTCCATCAAGATACTTGAAATAAAACTAAAGTGACCACCATCTCAAGTAATAACTCCTCTCATCATCCAATATGCCACCTATAGAAGAAAATGAACATGCCAAGGTAAAGATACACCAATCCAAGAACACAAGCATCAAATCCAAGTGGTAAAATAGGATCCAAGCTAATATGAAAGGATACAAACCACATGATTGGAAAAAAAAATCACAACACATGATAATACATCCAACCATCCATACCTCCTAGGTATTGACAACATCAATAAACTCATGCTAACATATGCAACCCATAAAACCACAATCAAGCTCCTTGTATCAAACTTTTCAATGAAGAACATACATATCCAAAAAAATCCCATTGCACAAGTAATGTCAAATCTGAAAAATGATCAAGGAATATCATTTCTTCCAATCAAAACTATATCAAGGTCTGATAAATGATCAAAAAATTAAGTACCAAGAACATGATCCACACATGCAACACTAATAATTGCATATTCTCTCTCAACATGTCACGAAAATTCTCCCAAACCATAAGAACATGAACCTCAAGGAAGGAACCATAGAATGAAGAGAGAAAACATGTAAATCATAATGTATCCTTCTACCAATACCGAAAAGTGATATTCTATGTCAAGAATGACCTCCTTACGACCCCATATGAAAAGACTCAACAACACCCATCCAATCAATATCAAAGATCAAATGCAACATATGAATCATGTATTAATACCAACATGGATATAAGCCTCTCTAACAAAGAAGATCAAAATGAAATTATCCAATCCCAAATTAAGAAATCAGCCCAATAACCATCTCCTAAAAATAATCATCAATAAATGATACTCATAAATAGAATCATATTCATAAGGAGATAACCATGCTAAACATCCCTCAAAATGAATCCTCTAGAACCAAATATCTGTAGCTCAAGATCCATATATATGAAAGAAAAAAAAATTAAACTCATGATAAACTATCCTCAAATGAGCCTCCCAAAATCAATTAGTGTCATAGCTCAAGACTCATTCCCATGAGAAAAAATTTCAAAACATAACACATCTAAAAAATAATGGGAAAATACCTTTCAAATGATAAAATGTTGGGTAGACCAAGATTGGGGAATGAGAATTCTCCTCCAGGATAACCAAATCATCATGACTCACTCCAAGAACAATCTCCTCTATAGGTCCATCATAAAATAATGTCCATATTAGGTGAAAAGCTCCTTAGTCTTCCTACTAAAACCTCCAAAAGTAATCATCTCAAGAAAAATAACTCTAATCTCAAGAGAACTCCAGCCTCATCCAAGTCTCCAAGTATCCTTGAGCATGCGAAACCAATCAATCATTTATAAGTTCCAAATGAAACACCGCACTAACATGAAGTTCCCAAGAAAATGACCAATATACTTAATACCAAGAGAACCAACAAGGTAATTAGAATTCCTTTTGGACACAATGCCATTGTTCATTTGGATCTATGATTCTTTGTTCATAGGTCTATGTGTGTGAGTCACCTTGAAGAGGGAAGGACTACTCTCTCATGGCTTTGATACCATGTTGGAGAATGCAAAGATCAAGAGCATGTAACACACTTCTACAAGTGAACAAGAAAGGAACAATAATATCTTTGTTAATATAATATGAATAGTGTATAATATAATGATCAATCCTTTCATATATAGGCAAGAGTGAAGAGGTGAGAAGGTAGGAGCGAAACTCTGACTACCCCTCCAAAAATGGAACACTTGTGAACTCACTTGACAAGTGTGTGAGAAAGTGAAAATAGTTGTCTCAAGTCATGAGGACACATCTCTCAACCATATGAAATGAGATGAATGTAAAATAAAACCTAAGTAAACTTAAGCTAGGTGTGAATAGGTCAATCCTAGAAAGGGCATTAGCTAACAAGGTATAATAATAACTCTATTTACACTTAAAATTAGTTTCTTCTTCACATGGCTTTTATAGAACGCTTTATGTACTATAATCTCCATGCCATATTTTTCTATTTTTTTTTACTTCTATGATTGCACATGACTTATATTTCTCGGTTCTAATCATATTGTGAAAAACATTAAATGGCTCATGAAATCGTACCTTGATCATGCTCTTTGATCTTGCATGGAAATTTAATCCCCTATAGGTAGCAATACACTTTTAGCTTTCTAATATATATATTTTAACTATTTAAAAAATTGAAATCCATATTTTCTTGATTTTTTTAAGATTGACATGGCTTGTGCCACATTGCATAGAATCACTACCAATTATTTGTATCCTCTTATGCCTATTTATAATCTTAGCATATCTAACTTTATTTTGGAAAACCATGCCTCACATGAGTTGTGCAATAATTTTTTTCCACATACTGTTTTATTCTTGGTTGGGTTTATTGGCTCTAACATTAGATTTGAATGCTCAAGATGGAAATAAATTTCCTTCTAGTTACATGTACATTCTCCATGTGATATTTTTAAAATGATCTTACTTGTTTCATATTGATAAATATGCACATTTTTGTGTTATCTTTTTTTTTTAACAAATGTGTTTCCATTTAAATGGTACATTGCATTTATTGTTTGTTCCATGCATGATATTTTTAATATAATATCGAATATTTATATGGCTTCCATATTCTCTAAAATATTCTTCGAATTTGTCTGTGCAATACATGAAAATATTGTAGCATTTATTTTATTATATACAACTTTATTTACAACTCATTATATTAAATTAATGTCTCATGTTATTTTAAACCTATGCATTGGAGTTCTAGATATACATATATAGTGATTCTTTCCCTTTTATTTAAAACCTTTGTTCTTGTTTACATGTTCACATTTGTTTAAACATGTGAACTATCTTGGTATGTTGTACATTCGCTTCAAGAAAAAAAAATCTACACTAGTTTAGAAGTTGCATGACCTATAAGATATAACTTGCACCTATCATGCTTTATGAGACAATATTATATTATATATATCTCTATTATTGGGTTCCTAAATGTTAGTTGTGCAACCTTTTATGCTAATATGACATGTTGTATTTGAGTATTTGTACACCAACTTATGTTTAAACATTTCAGAGATTAGGATGCAATATCACATATAGCTCTAGATCTAGTATATTGGGAATGTGCTAGAAATATTATGGTTTCCCAATAAAGGGGTTTTCACACATCTAAATTAATAGGATATCAATCCATATCATGACATTATATAAAATATTAATCAATATTTTAATAAAATTTGGTAGTTGTAGATTTATGTGTCATTAACAATCTTTTGTAGTTTTTAATACTTATTTAGTTATAAGTTTAATACTTTTATTTGCATTACAATTTATCTAGTTTCCATATTGCATATGAGTTGTCATATTTCATTTCAATGCTTAAGTGAACATTGAATTGCTATGTTAGTAGTAAATTTATTTTTTATCCAACTCCTTTATTGAGGTTGCATCCATTTCACATTGGCTACATTAGTCCTTATAAGTAATTATCTCAACAAAAAATGGCTAGGACTATATAAGTTAAAGAATTTACAAATTTAATGAAACCAAGTTTTGAATGGATTATAATAAAATTTACAACAATAGGTTGATCTTACTCCTATATAGTGCTTATTTAAAATATTTGAAATAGTTATACAATGATACTTGGGGGAGTATCTCACTAATCTTGGATATTGTTTTCTCACTTTGTTCTTGATCTCCTTTGACCATATTTGTAACTCATTGTGGAGAGGTGAAAGTTGTGGCATGAGAAGTCTAGGAATTTGGACTACCACTACTTGTACGAACTATTCTAAATTATGGCATGGTTATAGGATTAACTTCTGTTGACTTTTTAATTAGTGCATTGTAGCACTAAATATTAGGTAACATGTCTACAAAGAAGTTTGACAAGAGAAAAACATGGAGCACTACTTAGGTTCTAAAGTTTTTATTAAGTTAAATTTGGGAAGGGCCTATACCCATTTACAAAGCAACTGTAGTTAGGTTCTAGAGTTGATTCTTTATTTATCTAGTTTATTTTTGTATCCTTTATTGAATAGGGTGATATACATATTGATCATCATTAATGAATTTTCTAGATATACATGTGTTTAATTGACAAATTTTTTATTACTTTAAGTATTTTTAGAACTTTAAATCACTTGTGGAGACAAAAATAAAAATATACCAATGTTGTATGAAGTAATAATGATGATGATTATGTTAACCATAATTTTGAGTATACTTAGAATTTAGATATTATTTTCTTATAATATACATTTGATGCAGGAGCATCTAGTTGTGTGAGGGCAATCTTGCATCACCCAAAAAGATGCTTTCCATTTATGTTCTTGTTGTTTTCTTTTTCTAGATGTTTTTGTACTTTTGGATACCCTTTTTGTCGAATAAGAGTTTCCAACTTTTAGAACTATTTTTCTGCTTGTTTTGCTCAACTACTATTTTTAGCAAATGTGAATTTGAAGGCATGGGAAGAAATAAATTTATGGGAAGGTTCAAGATGGAAAAAATAAGCACTTTGATGAAAGAATCAGGTCAAGATCATTCACAGTTTGAAATTTATTCAAATTCTAGTTTCTGCTTTTTGCCTTGAAAAACCTTTTGAGTCCAGTTTGAGGCACTAAACGGTTCCGGATGGGCCCAAAAATTTGTGAAAATCCCAAAGTAGGTAGCTGTAGGCTTACTTTTCCCTGCATCAGATTTTCAAGAACTTTCTGAAAAGGAATTAACATTGAAAATCTGACAGTCGAATTAAAAGTTATGGCTTTCGGAAGTTGGTGCATTTTTAGAAATGTTCTAATTTTCAAATGTGAATTTAAATTTGAATTTCAAATTGTAATTTTTGGTGCCAAACTACCAAAAGTCATATCTCGAATGTTGTTTTTGGATCCAAACAGAAAAGGGGCTATTTGTGAGCTAGTTTCTGATTTTTGGGTAGCTTTTCGGGGAAAGAGTTCGCATGCTGCAAAAAAGGGGATTTTTCTATAATTTCTGTAATTTTTCTAAAACTTTTGTAGCTTGCATGTATCACAGAGCTCGAGGATTCGAGATTCTCTGCATGTAAGAAGTTCCATATTTTTGAATAAAATATTATTCTCTATTTTGTGTGTGTTGTTTTGTGTCTCGTGTTTGCTCCCTCATCAACATTTCCATATAGTCCTTAATAAATGGGGCAGTTCATTGTATGAGCACACTTTTTAAGGAAATGGATAATTGTATGATTTACTTGAGCTCTCTTGCACCATAGTAATAGATGGAGGTAGTTAACTATGCAAGCTATAATATTTAGAACCATTTCCCTCACAAAACATTAAAGGGAGTCACTCATTTGAAAGCTTGAAGCATGTTCACTATCAATGAATATAAACCAATTATTGTAGACGAGACATTTCATGTTAAAGAAGGGATATTTTCACCATGCTACCTAAAGAAACAAATCATAATTAAAGAAATAATAACATTGGAAAAATATTAAGAGGGGTAATTCTTTCTTCTTCTTTACGATTTTCCAAACTCGGGAGTATATTTCTTTGAGACCATTAATAAAAAGAGTTTTAAAAAGAATAAATTGAATTATTAACCCATCCCTTGACTCATCATATTCCTTATCAATCATAAACAAACCTATATGACCTTATATTAGGTATGTACACGAAAAAAATATCAAATCTAATTGATACTCATTAGTAAGAATTCTCCTTAAATAAAAAATAACCAACTTGTAAATTTCTTGAAACTATCAATGAACTATAAGGAACTATATAGATTCATTTTTTAATAAAATACTAATCATCTAGAGAAACAAATGACTATTGATACAAATCCATACAAGTATAACACCTATACTATGTGTTAGACATAATATCTCATATGATATGGTATGTTAATTCTAATATGTGGGTTGAACTCTTAGTGTTGATAAATAAAAATAAATTAAACATAAAGTTACTTGAGATTTATCAAAGGTTGTAAAATTGAATTATACATATTGATAGGGCCAAAAATGACATTACTCTACTTGAAAAAAGTATTATGATAATTTAAAAATGATTTGAATGATGGTGGGAGGATGGTGTGCAGTAGATTTATGACTCGACCATATAATAAATTGAGTTAAACACTTAGAATATTTTCACAAACAAATCAACACTCTTAGGGAAAAAAAATAAGTACACCCTTAGAAGGCTATAAGCTAGGATCTATGAAAACCCAAATCCACAACCATATATATATTAGAAGTATCCATAATCAAGTATACTTAAAAAATCCATAACTAAAAATAATGAATCTATATGATATATTCAAATAATTGTATAAAATAATATTCAATGAATGTTTACAAATACCTACATTGACCAAATCATTAATATAACACTAGGACAACAAAGATTCATTAAAGAACTTATAGGTTGTAATGCTAAAAAATAAATGGATAGAGGTCTTCTTAAAGGGATTAGAGATGCTTCTAGCTTTCCTCTAGATTGTCATTAGCAGTTTGTTGATGACATTAAGGTATGTGCAGGATCATCATGGAAAAAAAAGGCCTTTAAGTGGCAAAAAAATTAGAAAAATCATTGTTTGGCAACTTGACATAAAAATTTGAATAAGTTATCTATATTATTTCAAAAATATGTAAGAATAGAATCTGTAGAAAATTGAATGTAGTTTCTAAACTACTAGGTTTATTTAAAAATAAATAAAATCTATTTGGTGAAAATTTGAAATTTCAATGCAGTAGTACTTAAATTTCGGGGGAAAAATAAGTAGTTGTGTCTAACCACCCTAACCATAATAAAATGATAATATTTTTTTATAATATTTTATATATAAGTAGAGGAATCATGTCTAGATGTGATGCATATTTTTTGTAATTTTTTTCTAAGTAAATAATTAATTATGATTTTTTATTACAACTTTTAAAAATATAAAACTCATATGTCTCGACCACCTTAACTTGGTCAAAATTCATGAAATTTAATTTTTCTTTTTAATCCTATATTATGTGAAGCATATAATGTGACGCATGTTTTGGATTCAAAAAATGTGATACCGTTTGAAAGTTATAGATGTTTTTCAATTAGCCTACAATTAAGACTTTAGTCATAATTCTAATAGAAAATAATAATAATTACTTATTAAATTCAAATTAAAGCATAATTTAAATTGGTGGAAAGCTAAGAATCTCCTCTAAAAACCCTTTTCGTTTCATCAATTTTGGGTTAAAAAGTCTTGACCACATACCCTACAAATACCCATAATATTGCCACTTTTGGCCCATCATGATCCTGCACATACCCATTATTCTTTTGGTGTTGCTTCTATTGTAGAAAACTAAATGTAAATCTATCCTCTAATATTATGCTAAAGCCTGGGGTTAATATATCAACTACATTAAGAGTGTGAACCCTAATCCAAATACCTGCAAAACACAACAAATGAATACATTAAGAGATCAAATGCAAGCAAGAATAAGGATTCCTCAATAAATTAATTTGAATAGCAAAAGAGATAGAAAATGAAAGGAAGAACACAATGAAACTTGAAAGCATATCAAAATCTATTCTAAAGCCAACAAACTCCTAATCTCTTGAGGGAATTGGTACCAATTTGATGTAAAAATTGGCCCTTTCCCAACTCCAATGATGCAAAGTTGATATGTGATGAAGAGTGATCCACTTTGTTGATGCTTGATGTATGCTCCAAGATGAAAATCTGCATAAAACCTAACTATGCTTGGATGAAATTGATGATAAATTGCTATGGATTTGAGTAGAGTAAGTTTACTCAAATTGTGGATGATGAAATGAGGAGATGAGCTCTTCATTTATAGAATGCCAAGATGAAGAGATGTCAAAATAGAGCAATGTGGGATAATCTTCAACAAATGAGAAGAAGCCACATGTCATCATGTGAATGGTTGAGGAATGAGCACATTTTGAAGAATGTGCAAAGAGGGGGGAGATTCAAATTCAAAATATGGCTTGAAGAATGAGTTGAAAGGTGAAGCACATGCACATGGCTCAAGAAAAGGACATGTAAGAGATTTTAAATTCTTTGTTGAAAGGGACAAGTCCTTTTTGGGGGGAGATTTCAAATTTGAGGAATATTCCCACTTGGATGCCTTTTTGAATGAAAATAGATGATTTATAAATCAATTAAATTGATTTTCATGTGCAAGTTGCAAAATCTAGAGGATTTGAGTGATTAGGATTAAATTAATCAGGATTTGATTAATTTAAAGGAGATTAGCTGATTTTGACTTTTGATTTAGATTTTGGATTAATTTAAATAAAAAAGAGAGGAATAATGATTTAGATTTAATTAAATAAATATTTTGATTTATTTAACTAAAGAGGGATGATGTTGGATAAAGATTGATTTAATTTAATAGAATGACTTAGAGATTTAATTAAATAAAATGTATTATTTAATTAAAAGGGGATTACAAAATTAATTAAATAAAATTGATTTATTTAATTAACAAGAGATGATGACTTAATTAGATAAATGATTATTTATTTAATTAAGGGACGAATAGTGATGATAAGTGAAGAGGTGATTCAGGATGAAACAATGTTAGTTAATCGGATCAAGTGCACAATGTCAATCAGTATATTTCACGTGTCTACAAAGAGTAAATTGTACTTGTTCAACCCTAGTCAGTAGGTGAAGGAAAGAGTTCAACGAATTATTGAATATTAGGAGGTTGCTCTTCCTAATCTATGCCTTGGACTACCTTTAAGCACTAAAAGGCCTCCTAAATTGTTCTATAATGGTATCATCAAGATAATCCAAAAAAATCTAGTTGGTTGGAAAGGTAAAATACTTAGTCAAGATGTTAAAGTACAACTTTTGAAGTCTTCCCTTCAAAATATTCTAGTATATTTCCTTTCCCTCTTTAAGATGTAAAATTTTATTATTAGAAAGATCAATCAAATTAAAAGGACCTTCCTTTGGAAAGGGAAAAATTAAAAAGTAATAATTACATTGGCCAATTGGGAGAAGGTTTGTTCTCCTAAAAAAATGGGGAGTCTAGGGATTCAAAGATTGAACCTGTTTAACAAGGCTCTTCTCTCAAAAATAGGTTGGTTCTTTATTCAAGGGAAGAAGGACTAGACTAATATTCTAAGTGCAAAGTATATGGGAAATTATGTCCCTTTCTACTTGGTGTCTTCTCAAGATTGGCCTAAAGGATCGGCCACATAGAATAATACTATGAAAAATAAGAGTGCATTGAAGCAAGGTACTAGAAGGAGAGTTGGGAATGAGAGAACTATTCATTTTTGGGTAGTGGCTTGGGGAAGCAGCCTTGTTTTGTCTTCAGTGGCCCAATTAAACCCAATAAAACATGACCTTTCAAGAATTTATTGGGAATTTATTATTTATGACTATGTTGATTGGAGCAAAAGGATCCCTAAATGGAAAATATTTAAGCAAGATGTTCTAGACTTGAGAGCTAGGCGAGGTGGTAGTTTTTGTGTCAGTTATGAGTTGTTCTCTACTTTTGATTATCTAATTAGAGATTTCATTCTATTTTTTCAAGTTGGAGAAGATGAGTTGATATATAGTGATAACCCCTCTAGAGTTTTTTTAGTTAAAGCTTCTTTTACTAGACTAGATCAAATCTCTCTTTCTACTCAAAATTTCAATTGGAGCAAAATTTGGAAATGTGAAGTTGATTCCAAAAATTGACTACTTTTGGTGGGCATGAATGCATGGAAAAATTCTTACAATTGATGTACTAAATAGGAAAAGTTTTCAATTTGTAAATAGATTCTCTCTTTATTTGGAAGCTGAAGAAAGTATTCCTCATCTTCTTTTTCAATGCCCTTTTGCAAGAGAAGTTTAGTCCTTAGTGCTTCAAAACTTGCTAACCAATTGGGTGTTCCCCTTTAACCTAAATGAATTTATTAACCAATGGTGTTATTGTCCTTTCTCACACATAATAATAGTTAAATTATGGTAGAAAATCCCTCCCTTCATCTCTTGGAACTTGTGGAAAGATAGAAGCAATAGAATTTTTAAAGAGTGGTAGAGGAGTTGTGGGGAGGTCTTCCAATGTATGAAATATTTTTTTTTGGAAAATTTAAATTCAAACTATTTTTGTCTTTCTAAAATCATGTCGTCCTATAAGGATATAAGGATAAAACATACTCGGGGAATTAAACATGAGCTAACCAAAATAAATTGGGCTAACATATTAAGTAGAAAAATGATTGTTTGGACTCCTTCTATTGATTGGGTCAAATTAGATTTTCATGGTTATAAAGGTAACCTGTGTATTGTAGTGATAGGTGGTTTGATCATAGACCATAAGGGGAAATGTATAGAATCATATGCATGCAAAATGTTTGGGGATAACTTCTAGCAATGAAGCTAAAGTGACTCCTACTTGGAGGGGGATAAAGAGACTAAAAGAACTAGGGTTTAATAATAAGTCCATGATTGAAGGGGACTACAAACTGATAATTGAGTCACTTAAAGGTAAGGCGAAGGCCCCTTGTAAAGTTAAGAGTGTGATTGAGGACTCAAAAGGAATGATAAAATAATTTGACTAGGGTACTTTGCAACACATTGTTAGAGAAGGAAACAAAGTTGCGGATGTCATTTCAAATGTTGGTCTCTAAAACATCCAATGGCTATTTTGGAATTTCATGAATCTCCCTCAAAGCATAAAGGAGTTAGTTTCAGAGGACTATTTGAGAAGTATGAAATTTAACTATATTGATGGATATTGTGTCTTAAATTACACAATGGATGGAGCTTAAAGATGACTCTTGTGCTAGGATATGTTTTATCCTTTTCTACCTCTTTTTGAATTTAAATTTTCCATCTCAGATGATGACTGGGATAAAGAGGGATATGTTGGAAAAAATTAAGGTGTACATGTTACTGTTAGCTTTAATAAAGTATCTAGCCTTGTGTGTCCTTATTATATGGTCAACCCTTTAGATTTATTTACAAGAAAAGGAAAGTGACAATGAAAAGACTTTGATTTTAAATCAAAACCTACCTAAAGAGAATTTGATTTTGAAAAAGACAAATAATGATGAAAAGGATGACCTTAACATGATTAATCCTTCCAAAACAATATTTTAAAGAGTAATCATTGTTAGTTGGTTCAGTTTAAAGTTGAGAAAGGCCTTGACATGACCAATCATTTTAATAATATTCTTTCAAAGGTCACAAGTATTAAATTTTGTGTTCCCTTTGTATTGAAAAGTACATTTAAGGAGGCCTATTGCATGATTTTGATGTCACCTTTTGATAAGTGTCACTTAACTTATCCCCCTAACTAGAGAGTGATTTTAAAAGTTTTAATTAATTTAATGTTTGATTGTATCCCTCGCATGGTATTTTGGGTGGTGGCTAAATATTGCTATGATTTGACTTACAATACAACCAACCTCAAATCATGATAAAGGTATCATTAAAAATATTGGTTGATATTTCTAGAAGCCTAAACATATAGGGTTGGATTTTTTAGAGATTGTGTGGGATTTTAAAATCTATTTGTTGAATGCATAAGACAACTAAGAGGGGAGGTTAATCAGTTGTACCTTAAAGCTTCAAAATCCTCATAAACATTCAAATCCACATTAATTTAATTAACCCTTAATCTGTTAGAATGATTTTATTATGAAAGAAAGTAGCAAAAAATGAAACACATCAACACCATGCACAAATAAACTCTATATTTACATTGAAAACCCAATATGGGGAAAAAATGGTGAAGATCAACTCACAATATAAAGTAATATCAACACCGAATATAATTAGGGCTCACTACCCAAAGAAAGAAAGGCTCCCTTCCAAAGGTTCACTTCCAAAATAGCAAAGAAGATAGAGAATAATGTTACAATGAGAAATATATCTCAAAGCAATAAGAAAATATACTACAACAACACCAATACCTTTGTAGTCTTTTTGAAGAATTGTGTACACCTTCTACTCACTGCATTCACTAATCTAACACATGAAAACTCACACTGCAATTCTCAAATTCAAACCTTAAATATCTACAATTCACATCATTTAAATAATACTCATCTATCTTAACATCCTTCAACAACTCAACACTTATTTTTATCATCTTCAACCTTGAAAATATTCTCCAAGGTCGGCTATGCACCTCAACTATGCAAATTCAAATTAGGTCAGCACCAAAACATTCCCATGGTGGAAAGGAATGAAGTTAGACCACAACACACCTTAGCTAGTACCTAAATCCACTCATACATGCCACACCATGCTTCTGAAAACATTAAAACATCTTCGTAATTAGTGTAAACATCCAAGGTTGGTCGAATCTATGTTAACACCATTAACACTTAAGCACAAATTCCTCAAATCAAAAGACAACTCATGGAAACCACATAACACTTGAACACAGTTTAGAATATTTCACAAATATCCTGAAATCAAATAAATTCCTTCACAACAACTTTCTCCTACAGAATGTAAACACCCAATACACTAAAACAACTTTTCCATACATTATAACTCAAGAAATTGACTTCCAAAGCACCAAACCATGGAAAAATTCATTTGAAGAAAGTGTAGTGTGGAAAAATTTATCCCTTTATATTTTCACATTTGTTTGGGCGCCCAAATTAAATGGACTTAATGATGCCTTAATTTAGTGTTGTTAAATGTATCAATTTACATTCACACTCATTTGGGCCCTCTTAATTATATTGAGCTTAGTTAGGCCTTAATTATCCCTTTTATTCATTTACAAGCCTAATAAATTACATTTTCCAAATGGGAAACTTGACAATAATTAATGCCTAAACATAAAACTTTACCTTGAGCAATGTGTGTTCCAATAATAGGGGCCTAGGACCCATTTTTCCATGGGTGAATGGGTCCTCCCTAGACCTTTGGACCTAAATTTAAATTATGTTTTGAGTAGAATTTTAACATCTCTAAATTCATATTTCAATGTTGGCTTCTAATATTTGAATTTCAGGAAATTAAAGATACATACCTATAGATATAAGTTCATTTCACTAAGTTTCACCTATATTTTTAAGAGCATTTTCGCCAGCATTTTGGAGAACTTCAAGAGAAATAAAGAGAATTCAAGTGTAGATGTATCGGATATTTATTGTAGCAATCAAGATCTATTCATCATGTCAAAGTATTCTTGCATCATGCATGTTTTTGGAGCTAACATTGTGATATAGGTTTCAAGATCAAGTTCAAGCATTCAAAGCATTATTCAAGTGTCAAGATCCACATCCAATTTAGTCATTTCATGCAAGTTGTAGACCTCCTAAGATCTCCATTATCAAGGTTTCTAGAAGGGTTTGTTGAGTGGTAACATAGATTTGTTCATTCTCCATTCCCTCTTTCATGCATTATTCCAAATCAAGGTTTGATTACCAAAATGGGTTTTGATCAAGGTAAACCCCCATTCACCCCAAAAAAAACATTTTTCAAGCTCTTGTGTGTGTGAATACAAATTTAGGTTGAAGAAGGATTGAAGACCTTTTGAAGTACAAACTTGGAAAAATTGTCAAAGCTGCAAAAGTTGTCAAAGTTGTTATCAAATCACATAATGTAATCTACATATCTCATTTCTGAATTTTTAACACTAAAACCTAGACAAATCAAAAGAGCTATAGATCAGCATTAGATGCTCTCAAAATTTGCAGAAAAAACCCTAATAAAAGACCCATTCACCCATGGGAAAATGAGTCCCAGTCAGCCTTCAAAAAATACCTTTTTGTGATTGGTAAACACATTTCTTCCCTTCTTAGATCTGCATTTGGTTTTCTAGTTCTGAAAATACTGAGTTTAATTTTTTTTCAAGTGTTAGATTGCATTTTTGAGTTGATTTGCTATTTTTTATTTTTTTCTCTAATTTTTTATTTTGATCTTGACCCTCATCCTAAGAGCATAAGGAAATCTAAAGATTCTCACTTTGGGTTGATTCACCTAATGGTTTCTATTCAATTCATTGTAAGGATCTCATTTCCTAATGAAATATTGAGAAATAGGTCCCTCATTGTCCATGAATCCACATATTTTAGTTAACTCCCCTATTTTTCTTTGTTTAAGAAAGATACACAGTTTATCAAAACCCTTCCAGATCTACAAGACCTTAAACCACTATTCAGAGAAATGTGGAGAAAGAAAATTTCTCCTAGACACCTCTACAATATATAGTTCACACATTGGTGAGCACAATTTCCTCTGCACAATGATCTAGCACACCAAATTTTGAATGCAACACTTGTGATCAACATATATGAATTGCACAAGTAGATCTTCAACCCAAAATAATTGTGAAGCAAAACTAGAATACTACTCCTTGACCAAGAACAGTTGTTGTGACACATTGTTTCCTCTTTTTATTCAATTTTCTCAAAAGAACTTGGAAACCAAGCACCATAAACATATCATCAACATATATTTTCTCATCACCATCAAGCCAATTGCAACATAACAACTCAACCATACATCCATAAACATAAGCTTATCAAAGAAACACTAGAGGTTCACACTAGTAGCTTACTAATGACAACATAATGCAACCAATCAAAGCATCATACACATCCTTGCAACAAAATCCTTATATCATTGAAATAAATGAAAACATCAAACTTCTCATACTTTCAATACTATTTTATTGCTTTCAATGTTTGTCACAACCAGTGGGGGTTTGCTCTTATGTGAATTTTTCTAAACAACTTGAGGTGAAAGGGTAGATAATTTCTACTAGTCACAAAATTAACATTGGGAGGGGGGGAGAAAGAGGTATGAGCCATTGTCTTGCATGCCTCTGTGTCAAAATGTGGAGCTCTAGAAGCTCTTTGAAGAGGTAGGTATGACCCCCTTTTTTATGGTGATGAAAGGATTTAATGACTTGACATCCAAGTTCTACAACTCATGGAGGGAGGATAGGGTTACAATGGAAGCATCACTTTCTCTATGAATCCAAGGTTAATTGCAAAAGTAATTAGTTTGAAATTCCATGGTCTAAAAGTAGAAAAGGTTAGCAATGAAAACTATCAATGTTTCATTGATAATTTATTTAAAGGAGAGGAGAAGCTATTGAGATGCCAAAATGGGTATGATTGTGAAAGGATCTTGACACCTTATGGACTGGTAAATGTACACATAGTGAAGTATTTCACATTAGAAGGAATATATGCTATAGTTCATGGATACCATTTTCCATTTCTAAATCACCTAAGGAGGGATGAAAGAATGAATATCCCTTTTTTTCTTTCTTCTTTAAAACAATGTAAGGCTAAACGTGTTGTGCCTCCCCTTCACCAAGTTCTAATTCAAAGGTTGTATAATCATGATTTTGCTCTTACACCTTTGCCTAGGACTTCAAATGCTAGTGTTCCCCAAAATTTTGAAGCTCTAGATAACCAGACCTGCCCCCATCACAATCTTAGCTCCAACAAGAAATTAATTTTGGTCAATCCCTTGGTTGAGGCTCAATCAAATGCTAACACCCCTTTGTATTGCTCCACTTGAACCTAAACCGCACTCTACCCCTCTCTCTCATGAAAAGAATCCCCTGGCTAAAAAATCTACCACAAAAGGCTTGTTAACCAAAGAGGATCCTATTAATTTTTCCTCTAAAGGTAAGAAAACCTTAGGCAATCCCTCTGGTGTCAAATGTAAGGGCCAAGATATTATTGAACCAAGAAATGAAAAAATATTACTATTAAAATACAAGATGATGGGGAGGAAGGCCATGTGGAAGATTCAAGCAATGAGAAAGGTGAAATAAGGTTTGCTAGACTTGTGGGGTAGTGTGCTAATGGAAAAATGCTAAGTTTTGAAGAATAAGAAGATGGAACCTCAAATGAGGAGGAGCCCTTGGATTTAAGAAAAAATAATTAGAGGTGGTTTTAAATGAGGACCCTAGGGAGGACTCTATCAATAGCGAGGAAGAAGATTAGGAGGGTACTAGTAAGGAGGAAGTGAAAGACTCAAAGAAAGAAAAAGAAGATGAAGATAAAAAAATTGACAAATTAAATAAAGAGGATAATGTGCAAACAGTGGTTGACCTTGAGTATGAAAGCGTATTGGATAATAGGTCCTTAGATTATTACAAGACCTAATTTTTTGTTTTATAGGGAAAAGTGGATAGGCTAGACAAGGCTTTTAATAGACTGATCTCCATCATACATGGAATTATGAACAAGGTTATCTTTGGAACCATGAATAGAGTGGCTAAGGCTAGGAAGCAATAGAGGAAAATGGAATCTACTTAGGATAAAGATATTCCAATTGAGGATAATGCTCTTGAAGGAAAGTATATATTGAGTGATGAGCTATACTAGTTAAATATGGAGTGGTCCTTGATCAATAGTCCTAAGAATTAGCTAGGGTATGTTGTTTCCTTTCTTTGGGGCTTGTGTACATGTTTCTTTATTTGGCTTGTGTGCCCTCATGTTTAGTATAGTTTACTATTGCTTGTTGTTTCATATGGACGGTTTAATGGTTTCTATTTTATGTTTTGTTGGGTGGTTGGGTGGCCTATTTTTGTTCTGCTCTCTATGCCAGTTGTTTGTTTTGTT
>VDFB02098632.1:0-53008 GCA_007258455.2 Sequoia sempervirens
ATCCCGAGGAGATGAGTTCTATCTTGAGGTTCAAAGACTTTTGCCAAAGTCCAATGTCTGGGGATAGAAAGTATCAAAGGTGGCAAGGTATCTCAATGGTTTCAAGTGGAACATTCAAGAGGAGATGGTTCTCTTAAGCCCCAAAATAGTGCACCAATGTTATCAATTGGCATTAAAGATTGAAGAGAGGAGTAAGAGGAAGCAAGATCAGACTTCTAAGGGCAAAGGAAAAGGAAGAAATCAAAGAGGACAGCATGGTGGCTACCAAGGTAGATGCAATGACCAAAGAAACCAAGGAGAGTCAAAACTCATAGAGCATGGAGGTGAAACATCTACAAGAGGTGGACATAACCGAGGTAGAGGACCTCAAGGAGGTTCAAATAGAGGAAGAGGAGCAGGCAGGCAGGAGCGTTTCCTTGTATGTACCTGCTCTAGGCCTTTCCTTGTAAGACCTCCTTGGTGCTTTGCTTCACCAATCTAACCTATAGGTCCCTACTCATGACTAGGTGCCCCTGGTTTGTCTGACCAACCCCTCTTTTATCATTCATCAAGATCATACATTGACCTTCTTTCCCCTCCTAAAGTTTAGGACACATCCATTACCTCCATAAGCTGAGACATACTTGGTCTTGTGGTTCCCCACTTGCCCGTGATATGGTTATGCAAATGAAAATGAGAGAAAAGTACTGATATCCCTCACTTATCCATTGGGTTTGGAAGAATGCATGCTTAATGTTTTGATACATGATATCAACTCTCTCTTTTTGCTCTCATGGTTGAATATGTCAAAATCGATCATGGTGGGCCTCGAGTTTCTGATAATGCACTGCTCTGCACCAAATGTTGTCTGATCCATATCTGCTGCTAGCCCCATTGGCTTTGTTTTGAAAATTTGAGAGTTTCTCCTGAGTCACCAGTGTAGCTCTTTCTACCTTTCCAAACTCTTTCATTGCTACAAATCGTCTTTGGGATTTAGTCATTTGTACCACATGGTTGATGTGCTTTGAATCCTTGCATCTAAGGGGTTTAAAACCTTAGGGGCCTTAGATGAGAAAAGAAGTAATGTTTTTCTTTTCTTTTTATGTGAGGACCTAGTAGTGAGATAAAAGAGGACTGTATAGAAAAATGAAAAAAGAAGACATAAAAATTCATGGACCATACTATATCACCTACATGCTAGCTAACAAGGACATGAATATAGTAGATTTAGGTATGATAAGGGTATTGCAAGGTATATTTGAGGAATATATAAGAATGAAGAAGAATTTAATGGATCAAATTAGTGTCAAATGTTTTCCTAAAAGATCCTCCCACACACACCTATTATGGAGATTTAATCATTTCTAAGCATTTTTCCGATCCTATGGGAAAATTTGAGGGGGCTCAATAGTTGAGAGTTTAATGAGTAATTATAACTTCTTTCCATGCAATCATGATTAGTTAGAGAACATATGAGGAAACTTGATGAGCTATGCAACAAATGAAGAGAATATAGGAATTATTTTGACTAGTCTTAAGCATCTCAAGTCTAGGATATATTGAAGGAGTCTTGGGTGATGAATGAGATTGAGGATAGAAATTTTATTTTTGGTTACATTGACATCTGGGACATCCATCGTCTTATTCTTGGATTCGTTGACATCACAAAAAATTATATAGGATGGAGTAGAATGTAGCTCTACCTTTGTCAGTTCCATGTTAAACTTTTATTATATATAGCTTGCTAGTGTAGGAATTCTAAGACAAACAATCATGGTAGGACCATTCTTAAAAGATTTCAAATAATAACCTAGTGAACCCATATACTCTTATGACTATATATATACACAAATTTAGATTAAACTTAGGATTCATTAACTTTAAGTTCTATTTATTCTATATTACCTCAATGAAAGTTTGATCAAATCTACTTGCACTCAGAGGTGTTTCCTTGAAACCTCCAACAACACCCTGTTCAACATCCAAAATCACATATTAAAATACCATTTGTAAAAAAATGCTATTAACATATGTAATCAATTTATAATTGTTTACTAACTTTACATACCCCATTGATAGGTGTACTGCATAAATAAGTAGATTGACTGGTGTACCTAGGGTCAACACTGTGACCCTACAATTTTATTAAAATAATAAAACTAAATTAGTTAATCTTGCATTTGACAATTAAAATTTAATAAACTAAATTCAATGAACATGTTCAATTTTACCTGACTGTCAATACCATATGCATCATGCATAATGTCAACCGCCCTCTCCATCCCTATAGATGCATCTGAGGATCGGGCCTAAGTAAGTATATATGGATCACAGTAGCAGCACCCTCACGGTGGTAGGGGTGTGCAGACAAGTGGCTCCGCAAGATCGACACACATGGCCTCGAAGGCCACCACCTGAAGACTCCCCTGGATTGCACTGTACAATGGGGCTAGTGTGGTGGATGACACTCCGAGTCAAGGATGTGATCACCTACAAAGTCTCTACATCAGCACTCTCCTTTGCAACTACCGGCATCGCAATCTGCTCACGAGGCGGCCTAGCGAGAGGTCGTCTCCCCTGTCGTGTAGGATCCGGCTGTGCACCAGGCCTATCCTGTGCTGACCCCCCACCTCTCCCCTGAAACTCCTTCATATCAAAATAATTCGAGATTTGGTTCAATACAAACTCACAGTATAATTTCCTAAGAAAATATTGGGGGACTTCACAGTTATTGCATGGTGGGTAATCAAAGACCATATACCATCTATCATAAAAATGGTTCCTAATCTCTACATGGTGGCACCAATGGATAGGAAACCTCTTTGCATTGAGGGTGAGATTTTGATTTGTTCTAGGGTCAGTGAATAGAGAGCACAAATCGCCTTTAGTAATATTTAAATCTTTAACTTGTTTATATGATAATTTATCTGCATAATATGCCCTTGATGTTTGCCTCCTATTTTGCCATCCAGATATTTGTTGGGTAATTGCATCCACATTTTTTAACAAATCTTTCAATGAATCTGCTTTAGATGTATCCTTTTACGTGGTTGAAGAATTTTGATCCGCTCAGCTATCAATAAGATCTCACTTCTTTTTGTTGTTTTCAATTTCCTCCTCAAATTTTCTTAGTGCCGGGGAGGGTATTGAGAGAATGGTAGAGCGGTGGTTTTGTTGTTGAGGGTTGATTTTGTTGTTGAGGTTGATTTGGTTGAGGATTTCCTACAAATTAAAAAAAAATCATTCATTTCTAAACTAAAACAAACAAAATCAATTTAAAACAAAAAAATTCATTACAAATACCAAACAAAACTTACCTCTTGCATCTCTTCATTATCGGGGTGCCATATTTGTGAAGAAAATTGAACTCAAGTTGATCAAATGTGAAGAAGTCACCTCCTCAACAACGCGAGCGCGTAGTGCAGGGTTTTTGGCCGCGGGCAGAAATGAAAGCCAGTAAAAAACAAATGAAGAATGTTCACTTTTTTTTTTGCTTTTAAAAAGCCAAAACGCGTTCGCGTTATAACGCGAACGCGTTTTGGCTCATTTTTCACTTTTGTGGCCACAAAAGTGCGACCATCTTGGTGCACTTACCTGAATATGCAACCTATATGCATTTTCACTAATAAATACCCTAAATGCAATTTCACTAATGGGTATGTGCAGGATCATGATGGGCCAAAAAGTGGTGATATGATGGGTATGTGTAGGGTATGTGGCTGACAATTTTATTTTATCCAAAAAATTTGAAACAAAAAGGGGTTTTAAAGCAAATTCTTAGCTTTCCACCAATATAAATTATGCTTTACTTTGAATTTAATAAATAATTATTATTCATTTTCTATTTGAATTACGACTAAAGTCCTAATTGATAGGTTAATAATTGAAAAACATCTATAGCTTTCAAATGGTATCACATTTTTTGAATCTGAAACATGTGTCACTTTATATGCTTCACATGCTATAGGATTAAAAAAAATGAATTTCATGAAGTTTTGACCAAGTTAAGCTGGTCAGACATACAAGTTTTTATATGTTTTTAAAGTTGTAATAAAAAATTTATAATTAATTATTTACTTGAAACAAAAAAATATGCATCACATCGAGACATGAGTCCTCTACTTATATCTAAAATTTTATAAAACAGAATTATCATTTTATTGTGGTTAGGGTGGTCAGACAAACATCTACTTATTTTTTCCCTAAAATTTAAGTACTACTGCATTGAAATTTCAAATTTTCACCAAATAGATTTAAAAAAAACAAAAAAACCTAGTAGTTTAGAAACTACATTCAATTTGCTACAGATTATATTCTTACATATTTTTGAAATAATATAGATAACTTATTCAAATTTGTAATCAAGTTGCCTAACTTTGATTTTTCTGAATTTTTTGCCACTTAAGAGCCTATTTTTTCCATGATGATCCTACAAAAGGGATTCACTGTCAATAGAAAGGACTCATTGTCCAACATGGAGGCTCACTGCCTACAAATACAAAACAGAACAAAAATATCCACCACAACAATTAACGCACATCTGTAGGATTGCAAAAACCTTCAGCTCACTATGTTCAACACAATGAAGAACTACTATCACAACTCACATACACACTTCTACTCTTATGATTTGTGGATTACTTTCATCACTTTGCATCAAAATGTCGTACAACTCTTCACAATTCATCTTGCTTTTATACCATCCTCAACCTTAGAAGCTTTCTCCAAGGTTGGCCACAAAAACCTCATTTCATAAATTCAAATTAGGTCAACAACTCAAAATTTCCATGGTGGAGAGGAATAAGAGTGGACCAATAAATTTAATATTTTTCAAGATAAAAAATAATATCTCGAAACAACCACACACTTCCTTAAATAAATTTTATTCTTTGAATGAAGTGTAAACAGCAGGTTGTCCAAACCTAATGAAAACACAAATAATCATCGATGTACACACTTCCCAACAAGAATATGACATGCGAACACCATGATACGCTTCCTTAAGCATGAGAATACATTTTAGAATATTCCAGATACATCTACAACAAAACAACAAACTTCAATCACTAAACATCTTTCACTAGTCCAACCGAACTATATAAACTCACACTAAAATACTGAAACATGACTTCCGGATCACCAATCTTCAAGCCACTTTGCTAGAGCATAGAAAACACACTCACAAGAAATATTCCAGATCCACAAGATCTGAAACAAAATAGAGGAAAACTACAGAGCAATAATATTTATGCCAGTCCACAGAAGACCAACTTTACCAAAATAGTTCACATACCGGTGAATATAACTTTCATGTACCATCAAACTAGAAGCTAAAACTTAGAATATATCACCACGAGATCACCATTATCAAACCTTCATATCCGCAAAAGCATAGGATCAACATAGGAGAAATGTAGAGCACATACCGAAGCACATTCTGAATACTTTCAACACACTAACTTCTCTTCTTTATTTAATTTTCTCAAAAGAACTTGGAAAATCATCAAACCAAAATGTCTGCTACACCATAGAGATAGCTCCATGTACTCACAACATCTCAACAACATCTCAACTATACATGTACAATCTACAACATATTGAACTGTGTTGACATCAATGACAACATTAATGACAACACCACCAAACTTGCTCATACTTACAACAATCTCCCCCTTTGTCATTGATGGCAACACATGATGTGAAAAAACCATAAAAGACAAAAACTTTACACACTATCTCAGGAGAACACCTTCTCTTATTCTGCAACTATATTTCACATGACTTTCTCTCCCCCTTTGACATCAATGGAAAAGATCAACAACACTAATTACTCCCCCTTAGGATTACACCCATAATGCAACAATGAAAACCTTTTCTACTCCCCCTACGGAGTAGACCCATTAATCAGTCCAGATAAATAAAGAATTTGTGAATTCACTGGACTACTGTACCTTCATTTGCACCTAGTTTAGAGGGCCACTGACCCCCAACATCTCCCTGAGATGCTCAAAAGTATCATTCGGGAGAGCCTTAGTGAATATGTCTGCAATTTGTTCCTTTGTGGTCACATACTCCAATCTGACTTCATTCTCCAACACTTTTTCTCTCAAAAAATGATACTTGATAGATATATGTTTTGTTCTTGAATGAATAACTGAGTTCTTTGAAATGTTTATTGCACTTGTCGAATATCTCCTCTATATCTGGTATCTCATCCTAATTGGAATGTTATATCAACCTCTCTAATGGTCAATTCTGCCAATAATCTCAGTCATCTATTAATCAACATATGGTGATCCATCTATCAGGATACCATAGTCCATAATCTAGTGTGCCTTGAACATATATCTAAATATCCTCTTTACAACTATGACATGTGCTTCTCTGGGATCTACTTGGAATCTGGCAACTAAACATACTGCATGCATAATGTCCAGTCTGGTAGTAGTAAGGTACAACAGTCTGCCAATCATAGATCTATATTTTCTTTGATCAGTCTTAGCAGGTTCATCATCTTTGCTTAGTTTACATCTGATTACCATAGGAGTACAAACTAGTTTGGAATCATCCATTCCAAACTTCTTCAATAGTTCTTTTACATACTTAGATTGTGAAATGAATATCCCTTTATTAGTTTGTTTCACTTGTAAACCAAGGAAGAAATTCAATTCACCAATCATAGACATCTCAAATTCTTTTTGCATTTCTTCAGCAAACTTTTTACACATGCCTTCATTTCCACCAAAAATGATATCATCAACATAAACAACTACTATCAATAGTTTGTTACCTTCTAATTTGAAGTAAAGATTGTTGTCAGTAGAACCTTTGTTGAATCCTTGCTTTGACAAATATTTGTCCAGTATTGCATACCAAGCTCTAGGAGCTTGCTTCAATCCATACAATGCTTTCTTCAACTTACAAACCATGTCTGATTGGTTAGACAACTGAAACCATTCAGTTTGCTCCATGTACACCTCTTCCTCCAACTCACCATTTAGAAATGTTGACTTAACATCCATCTAATATACTTTCAAGTCCTTGTGAGAAAAAAAATCCAAAAACATCCTGATAGCTTCCATTTTGGCCATAGGGGCAAATGTCTCTTCAAAATCTATACCTTCAACTTGTGAATATCCTTTGCATACCAATCTTGCCTTATTCGTTACAACTTCTCCACTCTCATTCAACTTATTCCGGAACACCCATTTCGAGCCAATCACATTTTTATTCACAAGCCTAGGGACTAGTTCCCATGTCTGATTCTTTTCTATCTGATGCAATTATTCTTTCATAACTCTCATCCAACTCTCATCTTCACATGCTTCACTTACAGATTTGGGTTCAATTTTAGATAATAGACACATATTTACCTCTGCTGCAACTCTGCTTCTTGTCTTCACACCTTCACTTTTATCTCCAATTATCTGATCCTCTAGATGATTCTTCTATACATACTTAGGAGTTCTGACAACAGGTTTTGACTCATTCTCTTCTTCTTCTTCTTCTTCTTCTTCCACTTGCTCTTCTTTCTCTTCCTCTTCATCCTTTTTGTTTTCTTCAAGTACATGTCCACAGATAGGATCATCAGGTTCAACTTCACTTATCTCAAAAGGTTTTTGTATGTCTTCATCAACATTCACATTAGCACTTTCAACAATATTTCTCAATCTTTTGTTAAAGCATCTATATGATTTTTAGTAGTGGAGTATCCAAGAAAAATTCCTTCATCACATCTAGCATCAATCTTTCCAAGTTTTTCATCATCTCTTTTAAAATAGCATCTACTTCCAAATACCTTAAAATACTTCATAGTAGGTGTCTTACTGGTCCATAACTCAAAAGGCGTCTAGTGTTGTTGTATCTGATTTAGACTCTATTAAGAATATAAACACCAGTATGTATTGCTTCTCTCTAGTACACATCCAATACATTTGATTCTTTCATCATGGTTAGATAGTAGCTTCCTATATAGTCCAATTTTTCCTTTCAGCTACTCCATTCTGCTGATGGGATCTTGGAACAAAACATTGTCTTCTTATGCCATGATGTTCATAGAATGCATTAAATTCACCTGAAGTGAATTCTTCACCTCTATCAAATCTCAAACACTTGAATTTTAAATTTACTTCATTTTCCACTCTTTCTTTGAATACCTTAAACCTATCCAGAGCCTAAGTCTTTTCTTTGAGAAAATCAACCCATGTCATTCAAGTATAATCATCAATAAGCAACATGAAATATTTGTCACCATTAAGGCTTCCAGTCCTAGTCAAACCACAGAGATCAGTATGAACTAACTCTAGCATTCTGGTAGTAGAGTGCTCTTTTCCCTTAAATTTGCATCTTGCTTGTTTCCCCAATTGACAACTTCTGCAATTAGCATTACCAAGTCTTGTGATTCTAGGTAGTCCTTGAACAATCTCTTTTGCACTAATCTTGACTAGGTTATCAAAATTCACATGTCCCATTCTTCGGTTTCATAACTAACTTTCATTGATTTTAGATACAAGACAATGACCATCAACTCCTTTCAACTGATAGATGTTTACATGAGTTCTTCCAACAACAATCATATCTCCACTTCCAGATCTTTTTCTGATTTCATAGGTATTATTTTGAAACACAAGTTTGAAACCATTGCTACACATTTGACCAACACTTAGAAGGTTATGCCTTAAACCCTTCACATAATATACATCAACAATACTATGCACTCCATCAAAACTAATTGAACCTTTCCCACATATCTTTTCTCTTGAATCATCACCAAACATAACTAAACCACCATCATATTTCTCAAGTTTAGTGAACTTACTCTTATCTCTGGTCATGTGATTTGAACATCCACTATCAATTACCCAGTATTTTTTATCCTTTCTTGCATGAAAAGTGGTAACCAAAGTGTAAGGAAATCTAGTGGAGCGCATCTAATGAAAACTCCATGCAGTAGTGCCTTCGGTAACTTTAATTCAATTAGGTTACCTCAAAGACATGAACAACTATGTCTTAATGTGGAAACAGACACAATTTATTTCCACATTGATCCATCTAAGAGAAGCACATGTAAATTCAACAACAAGCATTAACAGATTCTACTACACAAACCAGCAGACATGAAAGATGAAACAAAAAACCAGAACACAAAGATTTACGTGGGGAAAATCCTTTCGGATAAAAAACCCCACACTCCAAAGATCGAGCCATTATATTATTCAGTAATAATACAGTTACAATACAATTTCAGGCTCTTAGCCTTTTCAGAGATTGCATCTTGTTCATTCTGAATACAACTGGTAGCAACAGATATCCCTGTACAGTTTTTGATCACCCTCTCAAACTAAACAACTTTCGCACTGTTACAATATCTTCACATATATAGTGCAGATCAACTTAAGAGAAATCAGAAACATGCTTCTTGATCAGGATCTCTCTCTTCTCCTCTATTTAGGCCTCAAGGCCCTCGGCCATCTAGCCAACCTCACAACCTTTTCATCTTTTCACTCAGTTTCCTTCTCATTAGCTTTGGCTGTATGAAACGGTTTGTTTCTAACTATCGAATCACAACTGTTGAATCATCCAGCTCAACAACGTAGATGTTTCCACTTCCTAGCATGGAGGATAATCCGTCTAGGTCACACCACGTAGGACAGTCACCAAAATAGTCAACAAATGATCAACTTGTGTCGCATGTCGGTGAGACACTAATCGTGTCTCCCCGATGCCACAAGTCCTGACTATCAATATCACCAAGACTTCACTATCGGCAAGAGGTTACATCGAGTCTAGAGAGCAATCGCTAAGACTTCGCCATGTCACCCAGACTTCACACCAAAGATCACAAGGTATTTTGAAGAGTTCATCAGTCGGCAAGACTATCGCTCTTCGCCCAAACATTACATCGAAGTCTTCAAGACACATCGACCTCAGCATTCTCATCGGCGAGACAATTTCCATTCGATGAGACATTACACCAAGCTCATAAGTCATTCTGAAGTGTTCCTTAGTTTCCAAGACTTTAGTCATTCGCTAAGAGATCATATCAAGCCCTTTATGTTATACTAATGTCACTGTCGGCCAGACATTCCACATTTTCTAGGAGATCATACCGTGGTTCCAAAGTCATACCGAAACCTTTGACGTCCATCGCATCCCTATCGACATCCATCTGACAGTCGGCAAGACTTCCCTCTATTGCTAAGAGGTTACAGCGATATTCACATTTCACCCCGAAGACTTTTGCTCGCCAAGAGTCACACCGAAGACTTCTGATAATCGGCAAGACATTCGTCTTTCACCAAGACATTACATTGAGCCTTCATGTGTTACACCGAATTTACACAGCCATCGGTGAGACCATCACAGTTCGCCAAGACCTCTCACCGAGCAAACATGTCTTACCGAGTTGGCAAGACTTTTGTCTTTCACCGAGACTTCATACCAATTGCCTTATGTTACACTGATGACCCCTAACACTGTCACCAAGACATCTCCCGGTTGCCAAGAGATCATGCCGATAGGAACAAGTCATACCGATTTCTTCATCGGCCAGACAGACCGAAGGTCATGTTGATATCAACAAGACTTCCTATCATCGCCGAGACTTCTCACCAAGACCCTTGAGTTACACCGACGACCACAGGTGTATATCTATCGGCAAGACTTCCCTTGTCGGTATGAGACATACCGACTGTCCAAGACTCTCCCCGACACCGCTTGTCACCCAAAGTCAAACTAGTATCTGATAGCCACCAACTGTCGGCTAGAGGTCTCCACTCAGCAGGAGGTTACAGCGAAGGACACAAGTCACAGCGATATCACCAATCGGCAAGACAAAAGCATTGTCTTGGTGACATGAGCAAAACCCAAGGTTACAACTTCCAGTCGGCCAGACAACAAGAATGTCATGCAACGGCTTTTCTTTTCCAGGGGTTACAACTTATGAGATTGAGGCACATTTTCCAACACAAAGCACCTTCCATCCTATTCCTCTTACTTTCTGGAGGTTTCTTGCTTACACATTTTCTAGGGTTAGTGGATACAAACTTACTTTCCAAAGCTAAGAATAAGAATTCACTATTATCAACCTCATTCTTAGACTCATAATAAAAAATTCCTGCTTCTTCCTTAACATAGTACAACTTCTTATATTTCTTATCCTTCCTATCCTTATCCTTACAATCCTTAATCTTCTTATGAACAGCTCTATTTGGACATCTCAAAGCATAATGAGCAATATTACCACAACTAAAACATTTAAAGGGCAACATACCTTTATATTTTCCGGTGCCTTTGTTCAACTTCCTAGTGAAGTTTGCTTCTAACTCATAAACATCGTCACTATTTGGTTCCTCTTCAATCGTCAATGCTTTAAATGTTGTTTCTATCTTTTCTTCTATCTTGTCATCTTTCTGAAACTTCCTCAACTCAAATGCTTGCAAGGTGCCAAACAACTGTTCCAAAGTGTAGGTCTTAGGATTATATAGTTCTTCAATAACTGAGATCTTATCACTGTAGCACTCTAGTAGGGTTATCAAGATCTTCTCAATTATATCTTCATTTGATAGTTTTTCTCCTTGATTTCTAACTTCATTTGCAGTCAGTTCAAACCTATGAAAGAAACTTGTAAACTCTTCACCTTCTTCCCTCTTCAGATTCAAAAATTTGTGCTTCACTACCAACTTCTTTGTCAATTTCACTCTTTCATTTCCTTCATACATATCTTCCAACTTCTTCCAGACTTCATATGCAGTTTCCAAAGAAGAAACCTTTGCTTGCTCATTTTTAGATAAACCACTACAAATAGCATAGTTTTCCTTCTCATTTTCTTCATAAGCAGAGATCTCATTTGCAATAGTCAGACCACCAGGTGGGGGTGTATACTTTGTCTCAATAGCCTTCCAGGTCTTGAAACCAAAGGAGATAATATTGTAAGAAAAATTTAGGGCATCTTAGAGAAATCTCCAAGAACAGTGGTGCCTTTGGTAACTTTAATTTCGATTATTACCTCAAAGACACAAACAACTATGTCCTAAAGTGGAAACAGACACAGTTCATTTCCCACATTGATCCTTCTAAGAGAAGTACATGTAGATTCAACATCATGCAATAATGGATTCTAAAAGTAGAACTAACACAGATGAAAGATAAGACAGAAAACCAGAACACACAAACTTATGTGGGGAAAACCCTTTTGGGTAAAAAACCCTACACTCCAAAGATCGAGCCATTGTATTATTCAGCAACTGAAGGTTACAATACAATTCAGGCTCATAGCCTTTTCAGAGATTACATCTTGTTCATTCTGGATATAATCTGATAACCAACTCTCCCTCTATACATTTCTTGATCAACCTCTCAAACCAAACAATCTTCGTACTGTTGCAATACCCTCACATAGTATACAATACTGATCAACATGAGAGATCAACCATGACATTTAATCCTTGATTAGGAGAGAATTCGGCAACATAACCCTGCCTCTCACTTCCTCTATTTCGGCCTCATGGCCTCGGCCTTCTAGCCATCCACTTGGCCCTCACTCTATCGCTCACCTATATCGAACAATCCAACCGAGCATCATCTTCTATTCCAGGTTATATTCATTTCATTTTTGTCTGTCGAACTTCCTCACAGAACGACCACAATAGACTAACTTCCGACGGTTCCCATTTGACTCTTCTGATTGGTCCAAGTCGCACCACGTCAGACAGTCTTCACTTGGTCAAAAGGCGTTCAACCTGTGTCGCATGTCGGTGAGACACTAACCGTGTCTCCCTGATGCCACAGAGCCCATAGTGTCATTATCGCCAAGAGTCTTCACTATTGGCAAGAAATTATACTGAGTCCAGAAAGCTATCGCTCAGACTTCCCCTTGTCGCCAAAACATCATACTGAAGTTCTTCACATGTATCGCTATCGCCAAGACTCATCGATATCGGTGAGACATCATACCAAAGCTCCATAAGTCACATAGACATGAGAATTCACATCGGTGAGACTATCGTCTATCCACAAGTCACACCGACCTCAACATTTCTCTCAGCAAGACTTACCGCTCGCCAAGAGGTTTTGCTGAGTCTCCTCAAGTTTCACCGAAGCACCTGACAGTCAACAAGACATTCATCTTTTGCCAAGACTTCACTCTGAGCAAACATGTCTTACCGAGTCAGCAAGACTTTTGTCTTTCACCAAGACGTCACTCCGAATACTTTATGTTTCATCAAACACCGAATAGTTGGCAAGACTTATGTCCATTGCTAAGAGTTCTTAGCAAACCCTTAGTGTTACCCCGATGCCTCCAAGTGTGTCCCTGTCGGCAAGACCTTCATCGGTCACTGTGACATCTTCTCGAAGCCCTTTGAGTTACCTCAAGAGAATACTGTTGGTGTGACATTCCCTCATCGGTAAGACTTCTTACCGATAGTATTCCTTCCGACAAGAGTTTCCCCGATGACTTCAAAGCAAACATTGTCGGTGAGACATTAACACATAGCTGAGAGCTCATAGCAAACACCCAAGACTCTCCCTGATATCCGATAGAATGGCCTGTCAGCCAGAGATCTCCACGAGCAGTGAGAGGTTACAACAAACAAACTGTCATAGCGATAGGCTCCAAAGTAAAAGCATTCGGCGAGACTCCTGCAAGGTCACAGTGACCTGAACAATTTCAACAAGGTTTCAACTGCTAGTCGGCCAGACATGTCACCAGTCTCAGCGACCATGCTTTCTCAGAGGTTTCAGCCTGTGAGATTGAGGCAACAATTCCAACAATCTCCCACTTGAAGAAGATCACACAGGCACCTCTAAAGCAACTAGACACTAAGATCACACTAGCTCCACCAGTTTAGACCCCGCAATACTCAAGACACCCAATCAACAAGATTCCACAGATAATAGTCCACCAGAAAATCTACAACAAAGACCAAGCATCCAACTACAACTCACTGTCCAACAAAGCAACTGAAATGCAACCGATCATAGCCTTCTAGGAAAGCACATAGACCTCAAACATGCTCTCATGCTCCATCAAGAATTCTGCTCCAACATCTAAGATGTCCACCATTTAGGCAACAGTCCTTGTCATCTTCCAACATGGCACATGTGGAAGAAAGATACAAGCTAAGGTGAATAAGCACCATTCCAACGAACACAAACAAGAGATCCCAGTGATATCATCAACAAGATACTGCTACCACTTCACTGTGCTCAAATGCTATATAGAAGATATATTAACTTCAAAGCTTCAATCAGAACACAACCGTGAAGTCATTCTCCAGAAATAAGACAAAATACATCAGCTAGAACAACAATCATACAAACTTCTCCCATCCTAGTAATAAACCCACGCGACTAGAAATAGCACCCAAAGCTCGTGCTATTCCATCCAAACTCACATACCTCAAAGGTATCAGCATTAGTAAACTCATGCTGCTCAAAACCAACCCATCAACAACGAATGCAAGCTCCAAGTGCCAACCAGTCAAAGAAGACAAAACACAACAGGAACTCCCACTGTCCGAGTAATCCAAAAAAAAAACTTCACAAGTCTACCAATAACAACACATAGAAAATGTAACCATGTAGTACCAAGGAAATATCCACAATGACATGCCCAACCTGCAACAAACTATTACAAGAAACATTTCTCTCACCACAAGTCTTCACAGTTCTCCCAAGATCTCCACACGCAATAAACAATTGTAATGCGAAAACAAACATCCAGGAAGAGAACCAAGACTAAAGAGAGAAACTTTGCACACGATATCCCTATAGAACATCCTCCTATATACACTTCTAACAGCCAACTGTGTCAAGAATGATCTCCTTCCCATCCCAAAAGAAAATCCTTAACAACATCCAACCGTTCAATCACCAAGATCAAACCAACTTGTAATATCATGTAATCAACATGGATGTAAGCCTCTCAAAGAAGATCAAGCTAGTTCATTCCTCATTTTAGGAAATCAGCCCATACATCATCTCCTACCAATTCTCATCAGTAAAACACATAACACAAAAATCTCAAGGAGATAAACAAGCTGTACAACTTCCACTATGAATCCTCCAGAACCATTAAATAGCAATTCAAGATCCATATCATGAAAGTGAACATAAACCACATCTGAAAAATATAATGAGCCAAACACCTCTCAGATAAACTGACGAGTAGACCAAGAGTGGGAACAAGAATACTCCTTCAAGATATATAAGCCATCATGACTAATCCAAGAGCAATCTTCTCATAGGTCTCTAGTTGAACTCACGTTCAACCAAGGTGTAGGCTTCTCGGACTTTCTGCTAAAAACTTTAACAAGAGTAACAAGCATCAACACTTCTCTCATAAGATAAAACCAGCATCACCTTATTCTTCATGTATCCATGAGTACTAGCAACCGATCATCTCATGCTAAATTTCAACTACATTACTACACTATCACGAAGTATCAAGCAAATAATCAAAGCACCAAATACATAAAGAAGTTACCAGACCACTATCAAAGCTCCAATCATCTGAATCAGGAACTTATCATGACACCATGATCTACACATCCCCATAGGAGATACCATGCTCCAAGTGACTTCATCATTGTCTCAAGTACAATGCATAATGCCAAAACTCCAGTGCACACACAAGAGTATACTATGACATAAAGCAAATAGACTCAAAATCAACATCACCTGTCAAGCACCACCAACACCTCAGCCAAAGACTCCAAGCATCCTCCATGGATCCAAGATGTTGCACATCTTCAAATAATGTCCATGCAAAAGCAAAAGAACCCTTCTGTAGAAACAGGATCTACAAGCTCCCCCTTGAAACATCTGCAACACTAAAGAAGACCATTCACCACCATGTGATGAACCCATAATTACTACTAAAGCTCCCACTGAAACGTAACATTCGAGCTCTCCAAGCATCAAGACCACCTACTTAAGGTTCCCATAACCGACTATTCAGGTACTCAACAATATCCATCCTCTCATCTCAAAGCAATCACACCAATGCACAAGTGACCACAAACAAGGCCAGCTAACAAGTCTGCACCAGCAATGAATCAACCTCGTGGATAAAGACAGTCCACATCCAAGTTATCTCACTGCAGCCAATGGGTAGCTAATCCATCAACCGCATAACTCGTAGATCACAAACATCGAACATGCAAACCCATCATCGCATTGGAAACTGCAACATTGAGATTTCAAAGAGAATAACCATGTAGAAAACATGACTCAAACACCAGATCATGCCAGATATGATTTTCCAATCATGTCGACAACGAACACCATAATCAAGGGACCCACAAGAAAACACACCTCCTCAAACCATGCAAAAAGCATGCATGCAGAACTACAACTATCTCATCCAGCAACACCCAAAAAGTCAGGCTCTAGAAAATAACTTATCAAGAACTCCACAATACCACAAGTTTTACTTAATCGTGTAAAACCTGCAAAACCCTAGAGCCATGCAAATACAAAACATCCTTAAAAAAGGAATCAATAGTTCAAAAAAATCTAGGCCCCTTTCAAGCCAAACCTAAAACCACCAACATGTACATGCATCCGAGAAAGAGAGAAAAGGCTATTCCAAAAGAGTTGCAAATCATCTAATGATTAACTTCATAGCCTTTAAGTATTCGAGGTTAACAGGAAACTATGCCTTCCAACACCAGGAAACACCACCTAGCATAAGCACTCTCTTCCATGGCTAAGAAACAAACTAGGCTTCTCCATATCATCAAGGAGCCTCTCAGACAAACACCCAATATGAAAGCTTTACTGCTACACAGCCACGGAGAAAAGAAATCCTCCTCATACACCAAAGATATACTGCTACCAACCAAGAGACACAAATCACATCAAAGCAACATGATGAACTCCCTTCTCCATCTCCACCATCCTTCAAGATGCGTGCTGTCTCCGAATATCACAAGACTTCCACTCAACAAAGGATCAATAAATCAGTCCATTCCTCTAGATTTCCTCCTGCCTATCAAGCTAAGAAATCTTCACAAGAGAAATACCCAAAACCAGCAACCAAAAGAAGGCTCTGAGACCACTTGTAAGGGAAATTTAGGGCATCTCAGAGAAATCTCCAAGAACAATGGTGCCTTTGGTAACTAATTTCGATTATTACCTTAAAGACACAAACAACTATGTCCTAAAGCAAAAACAGACACAATTCATTTCCCACATTGATCCTTCTAAGAGAAGCACATGTAGATTCAACATCATGCAATAACAGATTCTAAAAGCAGAACTAACATAGATGAAAGATAAGATAGAAAACCAGAACACACAAACTTACGTGGGGAAAACCCTTTCAGGTAAAAAACCCTACACTCCAAAGATCGAGCCATTGTATTATTCAGCAACTGAAGGTTACAATACAATTCAGGCTCATAGCCTTTTCAGAGATTACATCTTGTTCATTCTGGATACAATCTGATAACCAACTCTCCCTCTGTACATTTCCTGATCAACCTCTCAAACCAAACAATCTTCATATTGTTGCAATACCCTCACACAGTATATAGTACTGATCAACATGAGAGATCAACCATGACATTTAATCCTTGACTAGGAGAGAATTCGACAGCATAACCCTGCCTCTCACTTCCTCTGTGTCGGCCTCATGTCCTCGGCCTTCCAGCTAGCCACTCGACCCTCACTCTATCGCTCACCTGTATCGAATGATCCAACCGAGCATCATCTTCTATTCCAGGTTATATTCATTTATTTTCTGTATGTCGAACTTCCTCACAGAAAGACCACAATAGACTAACTTCCAATGGTTCCCATTCAGCTCTTCTGATTGGTCCAAGTCGCACCATGTTGAACAGTCTTCACTCGGTCAAAAGGTGTTCAACCTGTGTCGCATGTTGGTGAGACACTAACCGTGTCTCCCCGATGCCACAGAGCCCATATCGTCATTATTGCCAAGAGTCTTCACTATAGGAAAGACATTATGTCGAGTCCAGAAAGCTATCGCTCAGACTTCCCCTTGTCACCAAAACATCATATCGAAGTTCTTCACATGTATCGCTATTGCCAAGACTTATCACTATCGGTGAGACGTCATACTGAAGCTCCATAAGTCACATAGACATGAGAATTCACATCGGAGAGACTATCGTCTATCCACAAGTCACACTGACCTCAACATTGCTCTTGGCAAGACTTACCGCTCGCCAAGAGGTTTTGCTGAGTCTCCTCAAGATTCACCGAAGTACCTGATAGTCGACAAGACATTCGTCTTTCACCAAGACTTCACTCCGAGCAAACATGTCTTACCGAGTCGGCAAGACTTTTGTCTTTCGCCGAGACGTTACTCCGAATACTTTATGTTTCGTCGAGCACTGAATGGTCGACAAGACCTTCATTGGTCGCTGGGACATCTTCCCAAAGCCCTTTGAGTTACCTCGAGAGAATATTGTCGGTGTGGCATTCCCTCATCGGTAAGACTTCTTACCGATAATATTCCTTCTAGCGAGAGTTTCCCCGATGACTTCAAACCAAACGCTGTCGGCAAGACATTAACACATCGCTGAGAGCTCATAGCGAACACCCAAGACTCTCCCCGATATCCGATAGAATGGCCTATCGGCCAGAGATCTCCACGAGCGGTGAGAGGTTACAACGAACAAACTGTCATAGCGATAGGCTCCAAAGTAAAAGCATTCGGCGAGAGTCCTGCAAGGTCACAACAACCTGAATAATTTCAACAAGGTTTCAACTGCTAGTCGGCTAGACATGTCACCAGTCTCAGCGACCATGCTTTCTCAGAGGTTTCAGCCTGTGAGATTGAGGCAACAATTCCAACAAATATATCCTTTCATCTGTCCCTTCTAGTCATTGTAGTAAGTTCCATCAAACATAGGGATCGCCAACTTATGCGCCATCAGATCTTCCTTAAGTGATTAAGCTCAACAACAAGGAACCAAAGCTTTGATACCAATGGTTAAACAGGCGCAAGACAACTGAGAGGGGGGGCTGAATTAGTTGTGACACAATTCAAACTTAAAACTCAACACTTATGACACAATGGTGAATATGTCATTCCATCCTTTGCTTAGAATAAGACATTGGCAAATATTTACACAAAAAATGTCACTTGTATATTGCAATTACTACTAATGCAGTGTCATCATCAGTAGGAAAGCTTCATACCACACGTTACACTTGCAATCAAACAAATAAAAGTTAGCAATAAAAGGTTCTTTCTTTCATTTGCTTGATGAAATCCTTTCAACCTTGATGTCTGACCTTCACATGTGCCACGAGCAAACCCAATACAAAGCCACCTTGAAACTCATGAATTCCCTGGCATATGCTCTCATGCTGTTCGCTACAAGATAAGATCCTTATAGATTTGCCAAATCACTAGGAGATTCCAGCTAAATTAAACCTGACCTTGTCATGGGATTGCTAGTAATATTACATTATAAAAATTTCCTAAAAAATAGAAACCCCTCTAGATTCTTCCTTACTTTAAAAAAAACGAAATCTAAATAATCCATTAAAAAGTTTATTCTTCCTTCACATATACCTATATTTATAACATGCCCAAAATGATAGATGTAAAACCCAAATATAAAAGTGAGATGCACTTTCATCGCTCGTACACTCATGGCTTCGATTTTCTCTCCCGCTTTTGACGACACTCATTTCATTATCTCCATTGTCTTCTTCCCGCCTCTCTAAATTCCTTGTGGTCCCTGTCCCGCCCCAGGCGGAAATACCTCTGAACCAGATAAATTCAATGCTTCGTATATACACTGAAACATGTCTATCCAGACAAAGCTATGGATGCTATTGAAACACGTTGGATAATGGATAATATTTTATTAAACATATTCTTCATATGCACCGACAATCGTAGAATTTGTATTATTCCATTCAATCCTTAGTTAAAGCGTTAATACAGGAGAATTACCAACTTCTGTGGTCTTCTTCCATCATCGTTGTCATCATCACTTCCAGAACTCTGACTTCGTCTGCCATGGCCATTCATGTTCTCAACAACTTTACGAAACTTTGACTTCGTTGCCATCATTCTGAGCTTGAATTAGCGTGGGTTCCACTGCTTTATTATCTACTTATTCGCAATTAAAAGGATCGCATTAGGTAAAGGACGATTTCAGTCCCAATCTGATGCGTGCACTTCACCTGCTTAATTAAAGCAGACTTCTTCCTAGATCGTCATTGCGATAAGGCCACGCCACCGGTTAAGCCATCGGACCGTAGATTAGGAAACCCATGGCCGAGTAAAGAAATCGTTATTATTTGTCGAGGAGAAGGGCAGTCCCATGGCATTTAAGCTGCCTGTCTGCTGTTTAATGGTAAGGAAGTACAGTAAAAGGAAAAATGGGGCTGTGAGGAACCTCAGCTCAACTGGTCACTCGGGAAAGGTTCAGAAGTTTTCATGGGAGGAAATCCAGAAAGTTACCAAGAATTTCCGTGTGGTAATTGGCGTGGGGGGCTTTAGCACTGTTTACAGAGCAGTTCTGGCGGATCAGAGAGTTTGTGTAGTGAAAGTCCAGATAAGAAAAACTGAGCGCTTGCGCGAGGCTTACAGGCAAGAATTGCATGCCCTGCTACGAGCGCGGCATGATAATTTGGTGAACTTGGTTGGATACTGTGACGAAAGTGGTAAGAGTCTTAAAAGTCTAAAATTGGTTTCCTTATATGTTAGAGATTTGATTTGTTGAGATTTTACATTTGTTTCATTTTGTTTTATAGTTTCATTTCACTGATGATGGATCACGTAATATGATGATTGAAAACTTGATGTAAATAAATCATACACAGTTAAATTTAGAAAATGATGAATCACATATGATTTATCATATATGATTCGAAATATTGATGTAAATAAATTGTACACAGTTAAATTAAAAAAATAATAAATCGCACACAGTTAAATTTAGAAAATAATAGATTACATATGATTGGAAACATTGATGTAAATAAACTGCACACCCTAAATTCAGAAAATAATGGATCACATATGATTCAAAACTTTATGTAAATAAACCGCTGTCAGTTAAATGCAGAAAAAACACTCTTTTCCTTATATGTTTTTGCTGAGATTTTATATATTGTGCTGTGAATTTGCAGAAGCGGGAGTGCTGGTCCTTGAGTACGTAAAAAATGGAAACTTGCATGATACTTTGCATGCAGATGATCAATTTCTTGCATGGCCACATCGTGTGGGCATAGCACTTCAAATTGCATCGGCCTTGCATTATCTTCATGAGGTTTGTGACCCTCCTATTCTTCACTGCGACATCAAATCTTCCAACATTCTTCTGGACGAGAATTACAATGGAAAGCTCTGTGACTTTGGATTCTCTAGAACAGGAGATAATAGTTATTTGACTAAGAGTGGTGTAATGGGTTCCCCTGGCTATATCGATCCTCACTGTTTTAGGAGTGGGATTGTTTGTAAAAACACTGATGTATACAGTTTTGGAGTGCTGCTTTTGGAGCTTGTTACAGGCATGGAGGCCTTTTGTGGTGAGAAGCGGGAGCTTCTGGCCGTGCTTGCTTCCCCATTTTTGGAGGACCCCAGCAGACTATGTGAAGTCATTGATTGCAGGTTGAATGGTTGCTATGATTACAAGCAGGCGGTGTCCATGGCCCGCATTGCTGCGTTGTGTATACGTGGGGAGCCCGAATTGAGACCTTCAATGAGTGAAGTTGTGAGATTGATGAATGAATAGCTTTGCAAACACGGGGACGGTTCTTCAGAGTCCCCCATTTGTGACTGGTGTGTATGTTATGCTCTGATGTGTGTAAAACCTGTAAATATGAAGAGATCTGGCCTCCATTAGTGTGAAGAGATTTGTGATGAGGTTTATACACATTTCTATGGTTTCACAGAGCCGATATTATACTGTTAGTTTTTTTATTTTATTTTTCTTTTAATGAATTAAATGAGAGTTTGGTAAGAATAAATAACGCTTTGAAGAACCTGCAAATTTGGAAAGAGAGCGCACGCGATTCATGTAAAGTAAAAGGAGGGAATACCTGCCACAATGTAGCGTAATCAATGTCACATCCTTGCCTTATAGGAAACGATAAAATGAAAGTGATGTCATTGTAAGGAAGAGGAATGATATGCCACTTTACATTAATATCATTTGCCGTAATGATTACGTAATTTTACATTTTTTTTTATATAAAAAATATAAATGATTATCATGTTTTTGTTGGTGAAAATTGACTTTGTATACCAATAATCCTTTCAAAAATTAGTTACTAAAGGGCACAACACATTATTATATTCATTGATGGGACACAAGGGAAAACAATCAAATAAAGTATAAATAATTAATATTTTTGTATCTTTTCTTCATTTTGAACTTTCTATGTGTTTGGTTGTAGACTATTTCCCTGCTCTCGATTTGGGATCTAGTCTCAAATCTTGTTGTTGGTGAATGGACACCCCGTTTAGAATGGGCCTTACCTGTGTCATGATGTTCTCATCCTTACTTGGAACAAACTAAGGGAAAAAATACCAAAAAATATATTAATTAAATTAATATTTTAAATTAATGATTTGGGATTGATATGAGATGATTAAAATAAATGTTATAATTAATGTGAAAATAAAATAAGATAAATGTAAGGTCTTTAGTTTTATATTTGATGAAAATTATGTTATATGAATGTTACAATTCATGTGTCAAGACATATGAAAACAATGGTCTATTATAGAATTGTCGTTGATTTAGAAATTTAATTATAAAATTCTCTTGTTCACTTTTTCAAGTGTAGAGGTGACCTCAATGAGTGTAGACTTAAATTTTGTGTGTAAAAATGAACTTGTAACTCGTAGTATTAAATTGGTTGAGTTTTGCTATATAAAACATGTTTGTCTTCTTATATGTGATTTGAATCTGATAAGAAACAAATGGTGTTTAGAAACATCTCTAGAGAATTTACTCAATTGCAAAGGTTGTGTTACCATCAGTTAAATCCATCATTAAATTTGTCCATTTAGGATTTTGACCAAGAGTTGGAGAAATCCCCAAAGGTCTTCCCAAACAATAACAATCAATTATTACAGGGGGTGAAAGCATAATAGTGTGCCCCACTTTTTAACATTATTGAACCATCAAAATCAACACTTATCAACATTCAATACATTTTGTCCATTATACCAAATAAATTGTCAAGAATTTAAGGACAATACAAATTAATATTTTATGACATTTTCTATTTGGATTCAATTCATATATTATGAAATTAAAAATATATATATTTCTATTCTTTTTGGTTAGGTATTAATAAATTTCTTATTATATTTCTACTATTTTGTATCAAGTGACATTTTACCATGATATATGACTTTTACTACAAATAATTTTTTAATATGATTCTTGAAAATAGATAATAAACTCCAATATCTAGTGCACATATATCTCTTGGTAATTTTTATTAAATATTTTAGTATCATTGATTCTTAATTATTAATATATGAAATATAGGGCTATATTTTATTGTACTATGAATATGTTTGCTTATTTATTGATTTTTTTTTCTTAATTGAAATATGGACATCAATAGCAGTACATTGTAATCTTTTGAATTTTTTTAACATAATTTATTTTTACTTTTTGTGTCTGAAATAGAGGTCATTACTTTTTATAATGGACCTATGTTGCATATATAAAGGTAATGCTAAGAGATACATATATATAAAATATCATCTTTGCGTGATAACCTTTTACATCCATGTGGATGAAGAAATTGGCCTATTTTTTCCTTTAAAATTTCCACATGTACCTAGTGTTGATGGTGTTTTCTGCACAACAACAACTCAGATAGAATACAATATTCTATCTCTCTTGAAAGGTAATCTTCAACAATAAATTATCAAAAATCACCCCAAGGTCTCTTGGGTGTCAGGTTATGACAATGCATAAACAACTCAGATAATATGTGAAATGCTGGCAATCACAATCAGACCTTACTACAAGCAAACTGTATCTTCCCACTTATTGGATTTTGCTATATAATGATCTCAAATCCTAAGTCTAACCAGATGATAAAGAAATAGCAAAAGATAAGGGTGCAAGAATATGATAAGATCTAAACTATTCTTAGAATTAACAATGCAAATGACAGATATCAGGAATGGACCAATCTCAAATAACCAATTCTTGATCAACCAACAATGCAATATCACAAGATTAGTGCAATCTTCTAAGGTATATAGATTTTCAAATCGAAGATATTCATCCACAATCGAACTTAAGCACATACAAATATATGGTCCAGGTTGACTTCACCAGCCTACTACAATCAGATAGTTACTGGGAGTATAGACCAAAGATTGCTACAAACATTCCAAATATGAAATCATGAACATCATTCACCAAACTAATCTAATTCCAAGACACTAAATTCTAAATCTTTAAGCAATTTGAAAAATGAAACAATAGGAACCATGCAAGATAAACTAACACAAGAGATTTCACTAGCAAAACTACAATGCCTTCAATTGTATTAGATCACCAAAATGCTGCAACAATTCCACTATTTTGTTACAATATTTGCTTCAAGAAATTGACTACTACTCCTACTACAAAATGCTCTAGCTCTTATTGATCTAACTTGTCTCTATTATCTTTTTCTCTATCTAGCCCTTTACAATGAGGCATGAATGCCTATTTATAACAAATTCTCAATCTACATGTCAGCTCAGCCAAACATTTACAAAATAAAACAGCCAAAACAAGTCGGCCTTAGGAATTTCAAAATAAGGCACACATTAAATGTTGATACATCATCAAGGTCAGCCTAGACACACTCCCCAATGTAGCCCAGATCAATACATGCCCTATAATAATAGGGAAGCACAAATCTCAAAATGGCATTAATTACCACTCCCTTATCCTTGCTATGGGCCAACGATCCTTGAACCCTCAAAAATACTTTATCTAGCTCGGTGACAAGTGGCAAAGGCAAGATCCTAAGTCAGCACTCAATGGAATCAATCTCGTCCTTTGACTGCTTAACAGTCTTATTCCAATCATCCCTGTGAGATTGATACTTATCCATCACTGCCAAGTAGGTTGCTGCATCATCCAGCTGGTGTCCAGTTATGAAACTTTCAGAGTCAAGAGCATAAACATCATGACACCATTCCCTTAATTGTTCCAGGCTCAGATATTTAGGAGCAATCTTCCTCCTGCCAGTCATAACCTCAAAAAATGCAATACATCCCTCATACACTCCAGTCAAGTCGCCATCTATCAACTTCTTTCACTTCTGAATCTTCCTCATGGCCTTCTGCCGAATCTGCAAAGCCTCAAACCATTCCTAAGGCTTATTAAGTCTGGAGGAAGGAAGGATCCCATCTGCAACCAATTGATCCTTTCCATATTCCATAATTACTTTGGACTTCTGCAGCAGGAGATCAATATCCTCCTTATCCTGGGATAGCACATATTCCAACAGTTCCTTGGCTCTGACTGCATCTTTCCCAACTGAAAGGATATCCTTGATTGCATTGTCTCCTCTAATTTGCACATCCTTTAACCAATCCGTTGTAGTTTGAGTAGACACTTTCATCTTTTCAATCTCAGAAATAGTTTCCTTGGGCAGGAAACTAGGAGTAGCAGAGGAAGATGGGTGAAGAGATTGCAGAGGTTTCATCACCTCTTCCAAGCATTTCCTAAGCCTCTCATTTTCCTTTCTCAGCTCATGCTTGGTCCGAGTCTCTTTCCTTAATCTGCCGATTATCACAGCACTGGACCCTTCATACTCCCCAATATCTTGCTCTATAGAAGCCTGTCCAAGGTTAAAAGTCTGCACATTATAATCCTCACCAGTGACATCTTCTGTAGTCTTGTCTGCAGCAGGGGTAGCAATGTGGATAACTCTGTTATTTACCTCATCCCTTTCTATCCTTGAAACCACTTTAGCTGCCTTCTTCTTACCTTTACCGATCTTAGACAACATCTCATCCCAATCCAAAGGAGTGTCTTCAACAACAACTTGTTTCTTCCTTGTAATCTCCTTTTCAAGCCAGTCCGGGACAACAGGTTCCACCCGAATTTCCTCTATTTTTTCCTCTTCATGTTGTTTTGTTGTTTTATCCTCTTCCTTTTCAGGGAACTGCTCAGCTTGATCACCTACTTCAATCTCCACTTCTTGCACCGGCGATGGAGTTCTAACAAGAATATTTTCCTTTTCAGGTGATCCATTACCTTTGCTACTTGCCAGAGAATCTTCATATTGGACTAGTGGAGAAGGGTGCTCTCCTTCCTTGAAAGGTTCTGCCTCTCCGCTGGTCTCATGTTCCTCAAGAGTCTCTTGCTCAGGCACGCTTGGCAAAGGGGAAGTACCCTAGGTTGCTCCACAACTGGTGACTTTGGAGGAGGATCCATCTTTTGCACAGTTTCCTTAGGGGATGGAGTCCTTGATATCCTCAAATAAACCTTTGTCTTTTCCCCAGAACTCTCCACATCAACAATCAGAGTCTCATCTTTAGAGGTATCCTGACCTTTCTTCTTTGAAACCCTAGCTGTCCTAATCTTCTTTGGAGGTGGAGGAGCATCCTCTTCTTCTGGCTGTTCAAATCCTTCCTCATCAGAGGACCTGCCTATTTTCAAGGCTCGACTCCTTTTCTTTCCTTTTGGCTTTCTTTTTGGTTCTGGCTCACTCTCTTTAGGGCCTCTGATTTTTATTTTGAAGGGTGAGCTCCTTTTGGTTTTCCCTTTGGGGTCATCTTCCCTGGATTCTTCTGAAGTAGACATAGGATTGAGATTTCCCATCAAATTAAAGGTACATGATACCTTCTCACTCTCCAACTCCCAAACCTTATGTTTTAGCCATGAAGTAGTGAATCTCATAACAAGAGCCATCAGACCCTCCAGCTCCGTTACCTCATCATCGTTCCAGTTTATCTCTCCAATTGATTTGTCCTTAATAGACTCATAGGCATGATCTTGCACCAGGTTTCCATCGTCCTCTAGCTGGTCAGGGATTAACTTGACATTGTATTGTCTAATCACATCAACAGGAAGCCTAGAGTACCTTTTCTTCCTCGCATTAAAATCATCTTTGATATTGGCCCAATAGTCTTCTAGGTCATCCTTATGACGGTACTCTTTGGTAGCCTTCTTCTATGCTTCCCCGGTGATATCAAAATTTATCCTTTTGGAGTGGAAGGAGAAACCATGAGCTACCAATTCATCGCCTGCTGCGTGTGCTAATTGAATGGAAGGGCACACCTCTGCTACACCAATTCCAAGAGGGAAATCCCCACCAAAACCTATTTTATGCTTTTCCCTTTCGACAATTGCATCAAATTCGCATATATGTCTAACAATTTCCAATAACACAATATGATCAGTGGGGTACCTAGGTAGCCTATATGGAGCAACTGGGCATCCATCAATTCTGATGTAAGAGAAGGTGGGAAACTGAATGAACTAGGCTCCATATCTCTTTATCAATTCCTTTACTCCATCTGACAGTCTCACATGCTCCGCATTTTGAAGCATCCTAGTGATGTGCATCGTGAATGCATCATTGGATCTTCGGTAATACCGGTGTCCTAGGTACAGTTCCAGATATATTTCATAGATAATATCTTGTCCAAATGTCCCATGTGGATTCAAACCCCTGTATGGGTAGAATCTAGCTAACACATACACCACATAGGAAGACATGGTGAACTTCTTTGTTTCTAGGACATCCCTTAATTGCTTGTCAATGACAGCACTAATAAGTCCTGCCCAATGGTAATTGGTTCCTTGTTCAATTTTGTTGATCACATGGACCATCCAGCTTTCCAACACTCCAGCGCTTTTCAAACCTGCCACTCTGCTCAAGAATGTGATTGCATCATAAATATCTGATCTGAATCTAACCCTGTGCAATTGCTTGGGAAATTTGGAGTAGTGTGACTTTGGCTTTTCCAACCAAGAATTAAGCATCTGCTGAGCTTTGGTTGGCTCATTCTCATAATATGTCCTAGCCAAGTCCATGTTCAAAGCGCACACCAAAGGAAAATCTGGCATGTCAAAGGCTTGAGCAATAGAAACAGGACTAAAATTCGCCAAGACCCTTCCCTTAGTGCTGACCACCCTTTGTGTGTCGAAGTCATACTACCAGGCACACTCAAGTATTAACTCATAGCATTGGATTGCAGGAGGGAACCCTGCCACATGAACCAATCCGGACTTCATCATTCCCTATCTCAGGACCGACAGATCCTTCTGAGCTCTTCTCTCTTTAAACTCCTCATATCTCCATGCTCCAACATTGGTGTCCGAGACCTCAGACCACACCGAAGATATCTTGATTTTAGGGAGTTGACTCTTAGTGTCCAATCTTAATCTTTCTACATCTGAAATAGAGGACCCCTTCGTGTCACCTTTAGATTTTCCTACTGCAGCCTTGCTTGGTTCAGCCTGCATTTACAAAAGAACGTCATGAGTATCAAATTATCATACATATTCTGGTCCAAAGGTTAGCATAAAATCATATAAAGCCATTGAGATCCATCACAAATCACCAATCCTTGAAAATCCAGAAAAATAAAGTAATCCGGGAAAACAAGGTAAACCGGGAAAATCCAGTCGGCGCAGAATTTTGGAGAAATCCGACCCAGACGGATTCCTGTTGCCAAGACACCATGTGCCAAATAAATCATTAGTACAGACAAAAGATTATAATATTATCATGAAATTCATCCATTAGCAACAAGAAATCAACATTTAGCACTTACTTCATTAGTCCTAGCCTTGAGAAATTGAAAGAAATGAAACCAGGCAAGGAAAACCAGAAAAATTCCGGATAGGACAGATTTTTGCGAAAGTTCAAATACTCCAGAATTTTCCGTACTCCGCGGAATTGGCCGAAACCGGGAAAATCCGGGTGTGCAGAAATTCCACGGACACCTCAGAAACCCGACGAGTGACAACACGCGAACCAGCGATTGAATGATCATGTAAAACCTTGCTAATTGGGATTCAAATGATTTCAAAATTGACGCCAACCAACAAGATTCAGAATGCGCTTGAACTTAAATTTCACAAGACCTCGAATGACCAAACTTTATGGCGAAACGATGATGCCCTAATTTCGAGGAATAAGCCTCCCACCATGAAAACCAGGGTAAATTCATGGTTTGAAGCACTATCCCTAAAGATGAATCTAAAACACTCAGAGTCTTCACAAGGCAGGGGTTAATTTAATACAGGCACAAGATAGACAAATCATAACAAATTCATTAATCCAGGCTAAGCACCGAAAAAACCCTAACCTCGCACAATACAGTGAATTACGCACCTAGAGGGCAAAAATCTGACCCAGAACACCCACCAACACAGAGGCACCCGTCATCTAATGGATAAATACAAGCACACATGGCACGGGTGATGAGGTTTCATGAAAAGATGGGTCAAACCCTAGTTTGATAAATACAAAATCATAACCAAGCATAGGCCGACCATCAATTAATCAACATAGAATAGTTCAATCATCATGCAAACAGATGAAAGGGCCAACGATAACCTACCATGGATTAGTCCAGACGAAACTCGAACTCGAAGAAGCGATTGCAAAATGAATGCGCCCAAGCAACGAAAATCCCGACACCAGTGCCTAAACAATTCACATGCAGGCAACTCAAACTCAATGACCGAAGCTTGAATGAAAACTCTCAATCGCCAAAGCAGCAAGCAAGTGAATAATGAAATCGAAGTGATGCCCCAAAAGACTTTAAATCCATCCATACTCGCGTCTGAGCAAAGGTACCTCGAGCATTAATGAATGACAAGACATGTCAGAAAAATTTAGAAACCCGAGCCCAAGAAATTTCAGAGAAAACCAAGACACATGGAAAATATGGATGAACACGAATTCCACGGAAATGGCGAAAACCGATATTTTAACGAAGTTCAGGATTTTGGCACAGTTCGGGAAAATCCGCCAGAACCGGAAAATCCTGGAGTCAAGCAGAAACCCAGATTCAGAAAATTCCGCAGTAAATAGACAAAGAACCAGAGCCCAGGAAAATCCGTCGGAGCTGAAAAATCTCGAATTCAGGTCAAAACCCAGATTTTCACTAAAACCCAACTTTAACCAATTCAAGCCTCAAGGCAAGACAAAAACTGGTAAGATCAATATCTCAAGACCTTAAAAAGACAAATCTCATAAAACCAAAGGTCAAAAGACATCACAAAAAAGGGGGGTCCCTACTCCAAGTGGGGCGTGTGTGTAAAACTGCACAACAAATGGCGACTCCACTGGGGAAATACTCCCGAGCATTTTGAGGACAAACTGGAATCAAGAACCCAGAACTCATGGTTTCAACTCACCTATCTTGTCACCACCCATGGTAAAACAAAGAAGCCCCTAATCATCCAAACTTTCCTACACCAGGGTCAAGGTGTGTGCATATGCATTCATTATCCTCCTGTAGTTGCAACAGGAACCAAAATTGGTATGAACAAGCTACATAAAGATTCATATTCTAAAAGTAACCTTGATAGAGCCTTCCTGCCAGTTAGGCGTCCATAGCCCCGACAAGGTTATTGTTGTGATTCTCCTGAATATAGCTCTACTGCCAGCCAGACATCTATAGCCCCGGTAGAGATATCCAGATTCCCATGATGAGTTGAATTTAAACCTTTTAATTTTCAATATGTATTTCCCTCTTTTTTTTTATACTGCTTATTTTTTTACTGCTTTCGCTTCAACCTGTGAACAATGAAGTTCACACTCAGGGATGAGAACCACAGTGGCACTAGAGCAGAAAGAAGAATTTTTCTCTTGTTCAAACTTCATAAGGACCTTATGCAACTTCATGTATCTTTAATTTAAAATATGAGACCCTAATGTATTCCTATTCAAAGTGACTAAAACCTTTTCCGGTACAAGGACCAGAAGTAATGTAAATTCGGAAATTCAAATATATGCCACGGAAGGATGATTAGAGTTGTAAAGAAATACCAGAACATCGGACCTGGCATTACCCTTTATGCATACAAATTACAGCCGGGGATCACAAAGAGAAAGGGACCAAGGAGGCAAAGGCGGCAAACCAAACAAACAAACCAAAGCAAAACCTATTCACAGCAAAGCTGAACCATGGGAACAAAGGAAACCTAATCTAACCAAACCGAACATGTGAGAGAAAGTAACCCTAAAACTAACATATACAAAGGTAGGGGCTGAAAATGGCTCGGAATTTTGGAAATGAAAATATTTCAAATCATACATTGGCCGAGGGCAGCAGATATCTTCTCAGTAGAGAGTCTTGATTGGAGGCATTATCTCCAAGTGTTGAGCAATCTGATGGGCCGAAGCCATAGTTTATCCAAGGTACCACGATCCCCTTACCGATCCTTGGGAAACCTTGATTATAGGACTAGGTCAGAAATCCTAAAGGCCTTGACTTTAGCCCTCCTGTCAAACCACCTCTTAACTACCCCCTGATGTTTGGCAAAATTCTCAAGAGCATTGTCTCGTTTCTCCTCAAGGTGTAATAGTTCTGTCAACCTAGTCTCCCTTCTGTCCCCTTCATCATAAAACTCATTTATAAACTGTAAAGTTGGGATTTTGAGTTGAATAGGGAATACTGGCTCTAGACCATATACTAAGTGGTAGGGAGATGTTCCGATGGATGACTTAAGTCTTATACGATCTGCCCAAAGGGCAAACTGAAGCTGGGTATGCCAGTCTTTTAGGTTCCTCTCTAACAGCTTATGGATGACAGTTAATAAGTTCTTATTGGAGGACTCTGCTAAGCCATTACCCTGAGGATAATAATTGGACGCAAATTTCACAATAATGCCATGATCAAAATCCCAATTTAAAAATTTTAAAGATGCGAAAGCAGGACCATTATCACAGACAACAACAATAGGGCATCCAAATCGATTAAGAATAGCAGACTCTAAGAAATCAATCACTACCTCAGATGTACATTGCCTACAAGCAAAAGTCTCAGTCCATTTTGTGAAATAATCAGTAATAGTGAGAATGTACCTGTATCCTGTAGAAGATAGTGGGTTGATGGGACCTATGAAATCCATACCCCACTGAGCAAAAGGCCTTACCTCAGTGACCGGTTGGAGCGGAAGCGCTGCATACTTTTCCCTTGTTGCTGCAGTCTGGCACGTGTGACAAGTCCTGACATGATGGTGGACATCTTTGAATAGCGTGGGCTAGTAATATCCTGCCCTCAAAATCTGATTTGTTGTGGCAATCACAGAACCATGGCCAGTGCCATACTTTTCGTGAAATTCATTTACCACCCTCTCAGCTTCCTATTTTTTGAGGCATCTCAAATAAATGCCCTCATGATTTTTCTTTTATAGAACAAATCCCTTTAGCATGAAACTATCACTCTTCAATCAGAGGGCTCTCCTCTGAACAACATTAAGATGACCTGGAGATCGTTGGTTCAGCAAATAATAAACTATGTCATCATACCAGCCATCTAGGGAAACCTCCTCAACGTTATAATTCTGAACAGTTAGTTCAGGGCCTATTTCAGCCATGGTTTGAGTAAGTCCCTGTCCTCTTACCAACTTCATGGGCTGGATCTCAATATCGTACTCTTGTAGCATTGTCACCCACTTAGCTCTACGCTCTCCTAGCTCATTTTGCATCAAAAGTAACTTAACTGCGGGGTCTGGGACAACTGCATAAACCTTATTCTTGAGGATATAATGTCTAAATTTCTTCACTGCTCTAACCAAAGCATATGCCTACTTTTCTACACTTGGGTATCTCAACTCAGCATCCTTTAATGGGGCACTCATAAAGGAAATGTGATGCTCATTTCCCTCATCATACTTTTGAGTTAGCATTCTTGCCCATGAATGGTCTGAAACAAATGAGTAGATATGAAAAAGCTTGCTATAGTTAGGACTTACCAATACTGGAGCATCAGCAATGACTCTTTTGATTTCTGCAAATGCTTCCTTTGCTTCCGTAGTCCATTCGATTTTAGCATCCTGCTTCAACATTGCATTCAGTGGCTTAACAATTTCAGTAAATCTAGTAATGAATTTTCTGACGAAGTTGATCTTGCCAAAGAAAGATTTCATTTCCTTTTTGCTAGCAGGTGGCTGGATCTTCAGGATGGCCTCCACTCTTTCTGGATCAATAGCAATTCCCTTCTCTGATATCACATGTCCTAGCAGCTTTCCCTCTGTTACTCCAAAAATACACTTTTTAGGATTCAAGGATATGCCAAATTCCCTGCACCTTTGAAACACTTTGTGCAGATCTGAAATGTGATCCCCTCTATTTTTTGAAAAAATAGTCAGGTTGTCCATGTAAATAATGATGCATTTGCCTATGATATCTTTAAAAGCAATGTCCATAGCCCTTTGAAATGTGGCCCCTGCATTAATGAGTCCAAATGGCATTCTCCTGTAGGCAAAGGTACCCCATTTAGTTGTGAAAGCAGTCTTGTGCCTGTCCTCATATTGAACCATTACTTGATTGTACCCTAAATAACCGTCCAAAAAAGACATCATCTGAGATCCATTAACTACTTGAAGTACTTTATCCAGTGAAGGGACTGGATAGTTGTTTTTTTCTGACGATCTGTTTAAATTTCTGAAATCAACATAGAGTCTAATTTGTCCATTCTTTTTCCTCACTGGAACAAGGTTTGCCACCCATGTTGAATACCTGACAGGAAATATGATTCTGGCAGATAGTAACTTTTGAACTTCTTTCTGTATGACTAGTTCCAATAATGCATTAATTGGTCTCTGCCTTTGCCTAAAAGGCTTGGCACCTGGCTTCAAAGGGATAGTATGAGATGATTGATGTATCATAAGTTTTCAAGTCCTCATAACTCCAGGCTACTATATCGGGAAAGCTACGCAATGCTGCAATTATTCCTTGTCTTTCTTCTGGAGTGCATACTTTGCCAATAAAAATGTTCTTGGCATTACTTTCAATTCCCATATTGTAAGTACCACACTGTCCATTGATAGACTCTTTCTTTGACTCTTGTTACTGATCCTTGATCTTATCCATATCAAAAATTCATTCCAACTGTACCTTTCCCCTTGGAATAATATTTGATTTTAGATTCATCACTCCTTCTAAATCCAGTTCTGCTTCCTGGAGCTCTGTTTCATCAATGATTTGAGAGGCAAAAACATCTGTATTTGTGATAAAATCCAGAATATGCTTGTCATCTTTGAATACCTGGAAGTTAGTAACTTTATCTAGGACTGATGGCACATGAGTCAATTCTATAGTGAACTTCTTCAAACCTGACAAAGATAAAGGCCGCAGGGTGCTTGCCGCCTGAGCTAGAGAATCCGCAGTTTGATTCTTCTGCCGTGGTATTAGTTGAATATTGAAGGCATCAAATCCCTCAATGAGGTCTCACACTCTATGCCTATAATTAGTCATTCTTCTATCATGACATGAATATTGTTTCCTTGTTTAATTACTAACTCAGAATCACCAAAAACTTGCAGAATCTTAACCTTTTTCTTAAGTGCCATAAGAAGTCCATGAATTAACACCTCATATTCTGCTACATTATTAGTACAGTGAAATTGAAGCCTATGGGCTGCAAAGAAATTCTTACCTTTTGGACTGATTAGTTCAAACCCTGCCCCAGCTCCATGCTTGGACTTGGATCCATCAAATCTAAGTGTCCAACACCCACCAGCTATAATCTTCTTCATCACATCCTTTGGCTTAATATTGCTGGATGGTTTTTCAGACGACACAAACTTCTTTTCTTGATAATCTTCCTGAGAGTTTTGTATATCTTCTTTAACTGCCAGGGTTGGATTCATGCATTTCTGCACTTGTTCTACTGCTGTTTGGCATAAACAACACTCTAACTCTGAATGGGAAGCATTATGTACTCTACACCAATTAGGTAAGAGTAATTCTTCAAAGCTTGTCCTTCTACCTAGGTGAATTTGATTTTCAACACACTGCTTGATGAATTCCTGAAAAATATCTAATAGGCTAATCTAATTATCTTCAGTTTCCTCTTCTTCCTCCATTGATTTTGTTAGAACAGTAACATGGCTGGATCCTATTTTTGCATTGATAGGCATCATGTGTAGCATCAATACCTCCTCTGAGTCTGACTCTTCATACTGTGTCGACAACATATAATTTTCCATGCCAACTTTTGATATCAGAACTTCTGTTGAAGTCTTTTGGTATTCTGTAATCATGTATTTCATTCCTAGCTCTCTCTCAATTCTTATCTGATTGGGCACTCTTTTCCAGGGAAGCCACATGTGAGAGTGATCAGTAGACACATAACCATTCAAAGCTTTAGTAAAATCTCTTCCTAGAATCAAACCATATGCATCTGGGATATTAGCTACTTGAATATTGATAACCTGTTGAATCCTTGGGTCCGAAACTATCTACATGTGAATCATGTTTAATTCTCCCACCACATTTACTTTAGTTCTATCCAATTGAGTCACCTTCTTCTGGGAATCAACAGGTGTAATTCCTAAAGCTCTACAAACTCTAAATGGCATCACATTGGTGGAAGCACCAGAATCTAGTAAACAATTATGTAGATTCTTATCGAATATGTGCACAAAGATCAGGAATGGTGGGGTTTTTGTCTTCCCTTGAAACAAAGTAGGCTGAGTATCTACTTGAGCCACTTGATTCTTGTCCTTTTCCTTTCCTTTGTCTCCAGGGGGAAAGTTAGTCTGAGTGTGCGTCTGATCTTGTATTTTCACAGGCTGAGAACTATAAATCTTGCTATTATGCTCATTAGAAGGTTTATCTAAAGACACAGGATGTGCATCATAAGTACCTAAAACTGCCTTCCTAATGGGAGGGAACCTTAATAACTCAAATGCTGAAATATTTACCTTTAATTTCTTGAACTCCTCAGCAACATATGAAGCCATTTTCTCCTCACTCATATTAGTGGAAGCTTCCCTTGAAGGTTCCTCCACCTTGTCCTTGCCTACTTGAACAACCTTTTCCTTCTGTGGGTCAATTTGGGCCTGTCTTTCCTTTGAAATGTATTGTCTGGAAACATGTGGATAGGATGGATTATTGCTAGCATTAGGATCTTGGGGAGTACTGAAGTTGTTAGGAGGAATGGAAGTGGTGAAAGGTCCCCTAGCCTGTGGGCGCCTATGAGGTATATCTCTCAGACCTTGCCTCTGGAACATCTGTACTTCCTCAACATAGGCCTCCTCCTGATCAAGGGGGCCATTATCATTCATTGTTTCTTCATTGAATAACTGAGCCACTTCATCCCCATTACAAATTTGATCTATTTTCGCCTCCTAAGAATCAGATTCCTCCTTTGGTACATTTTCCTTACTTGCTGGGAAGGAAGCGTGATTTAATACCAACACAGGAGAATCATAAGGGCTGGAGGGAACAATCTCCTGCCCATTTATGTTATTCTCTACCTCATACTAAAAAATGGAGGCTACAATTTGGAATTCTGGACATTCTAACTCTGAATGCTGACTCGTCTTATGAAGCCTACACCATCCTGATAAGGTTGCTTCAGCCAAGTATACACCACTGGGAGGCTTGTCCTGACTGACTGGTTGATTTGCAGATTGGTTGACAACTTGATTAATCGGTTGATCCAATGGAGTGGGAACTCCTCCATTATTAGGTCCCGTATTCCATGTTCTATTCTGTCCCTATGATTGCCTCTTATCGAATCCTGATCCACTACCTTGTCCCCTATCAAAATTTTGCCTCCTATCATTATTGAACTCTCTATCATTGTTGTAACCCCTATCCTGATTATATCTCCTGTCATTGTAGAATCCTCTTTCGTTACACTGTCCTCTGTCAAAATTCTGCCCTTGTGGAAACTCTCTGTTCTGATTGGACTGCATACTCTTCTGAGCAGCTTGTAATTGGCTATTTTGATTTCTTAGGTAAGTTACCTCTAGATTTAACTTCTTTATCTGTTTAGCCATTTCATCAATCCTCTCCCTATTTGGATCTCAATAAGGGATCTGGCTTGGGTTACTCTGAGAAGGGATAGACATTGTAGTAGATCCCATAGACTGATGCAATACCTTAGAATTTTGCAGATAAGCAGGGAAACTATTTGGCTGCGGCTGATACATAGGCTGGTTAACCTGCTGCTGGGGAAAATTCATCATGGGGGAGACCTAGCCCATGGGAGGACCAGGGTGTGGCACCAAGGGTAATTGAGGTACTGGATTCATGATTGGAGTATGATTGGTAAGTGCTTGATTTACTGCCTAAACCTGATTGGGATGTGCAACTGGTCCTAAAGAAGATAACGGTCTAGTCACATGTCTCAGATCTGTGCTAAGCTTAACAGCTTCTGTATAGGCATCAGTTAGGTTAGCTAGAGGGTTGGGTCTCCACTTCAGAAAGGTTGTTGTAAGGCTGTCCAATGCTTCATAATAGACTCCAAGGGCTTTATTGTTATCCAAAACATAAGGATCTTGAAGTCTGGTGTACGCACGGTGAAACCTATTATTGAAATTGGATATTGGTTCATTGACTTCTCTCTTTACTTTGGTGAATTGTAGGTATAATTCATTGGCACTGATGGGTATTCTAAACTTCTGTAAAAAGGCAGTTTCAAGATCATTCCAATTAAGAATTGAGCTAGAAGGGAGGTGATTGTACCAGTAAAAAGCCTCTTCTCCTAGTGAATGAGGGAACAACCTACAGGCAACATCCTCATGAACAATCCCTCTATCTTTGAGACAGGTTTGGAAGATCCTTATATGCTCTTCTATAGTCCTGTTTGGGTCATTAACATGGAACTTTGAACAAAAGTGTTCAGGGTTTTTGGGAATTACATTGTAAGCGTTGAAAAAAAAGGGGGATGGATTATTAGCCAGGAAAGCCATTGGTAAAAGTGGGGGAGGTGGTTGTGGTTGGTCAATGATAGGCTGAGGTTGTTGAATGGGAACTACCTCAGGGATGGGTATGGCTTCAACTTCTAGATGTGAAGATGTGGATGATGCTGGTGAAGGGATAGGTGATGATGATTCTCCCCTTTCTTGAGTCCTTCTTGCCCTAGTGGGGAACTGTAATTCCTGTAAATCTTCCTCTCCTATGGTAGATCTGGTATTTCTCCTATATCTCTCTGCAGAGATGGCGTTCAAGAAATGATCCAGTGTGCTCATTCAGGCCCTCCTTCTAGCGCCAATCTGTTGATGGTGTTTTTTGAACAGCAACAACTCAGACAAAATACAATATTCTATCTCTCTTGAAAGGTAATCTTCAACAATAAATTATCAAAAATCACCCCAAGGTCTCTCGGGTGTCAGGTCATGACAATCCATAAACAACTCAGATAATATGTGAAATGCTGGTAATCACAATCAGACCTTACTACAAGCAAACTGTATCTTCCCACTTATTGGATTTTGCAATATAATGATCTCAAATCCTAAGTCTAACCAGATGATAAAGAAATAGCAAAAGATAAGGATGCAAGAATATAATAAGATCTAAACTATTCTTAGAATGAACAATGCAAATGACAGATATTGGGAATGGACCAATCTCAAATAACCAATTCTTGATCAACCCACAATGCAATATCACAAGATCAGTGCAATCTTCTAAGGTATATAGATTTTCAAATCGAAGATATTCATCCACAATCGAACTTAAGCACATATAAATATATGGTCCAGGTTGACTTCACTAGCCTACTACAATCAGATAGTTACTAGGAGTATACACCAGAGATTGCTACAAACATTCCAAATATGAAATCATGAACATCATTCACCAAACTAATCTAATTCCAAGACACTAAATTCTAAATCTTTAAGCAATTTGAAAGATGAAACAACATGAACCATGCAAGATAAACTAACACAAGAGATTTCACCAGGAAAACCACAATGCCTTCAATTGTATTAGATCACCAAACTGCTGCAACAATTCCACTATTTTGTTACAATATTTGCTTCAAGAAATTGACTACTACTCCTACTACAAAATGCTCTAGCTCTTACTAATCTAACTTGTCTCTGTTATCTTTTTCTCTATCTAGCCCTTTACAATGAGGCATGAATGCCTATTTATAACAAATTCTCAAGACATGTTAGCTCAGCCAAACATTTACAAAATAAAATAGCCAAAACAAGTCGGCCTTAGGAATTTCAAAATAAGGCACACATTAAATGTTGATACATCATCAAGGTCAGCCTAGACACACTCCCCAATGTAGCCTGGATCAATGCATGCCCTATAATAATAGAGAAACACAAATGTCAAAATGACATTAACTACCGCCTCCCTTATCCTTGCTTTGGGCCAACGATCATTGAACCCTCAAAAATACTTTATCTAGCTTAGTGACAGGTGGCAAATGAAAGATCCTAAGTCAATACTCAATGGAATCAATCTCATCCTTTGACTGCTTAACAGTCTTATTCCAATCATCCCTGTGAGATTGATACTTATCCATCACTGCCAAGTAGGTTGCTGCATCATCCAGTTGGTGTCCGGTTATGACACTTTCAGAGTCAGGAGCATAAACATCATGCCACCATTCCCTTAATTGTTCTAGGCTCAGATATTTAGGAGCAATCTTCCTCCTACCAGTCATAACCTCAAAAAATGCAATACATCCCTCATACACTCCAGTCAAGTCGCCATCTATCAACTTCTTTCACTTCTGAATCTTCCTCATGGCCTTCTACCAAATCTGCAAAGCCTCAAACCATTCCCAAGGCTCATTAAGTCTAGAGGAAAGAAGGATCCCATCTGCAACCAACTGATCCTTTCCATATTCCATAATTACTTTGGACTTGTATAGTAGGAGATCAATATCCTCCTTATCCTGGGATAGCACATATTCCAATAGTTCCTTGGCTCTGACTGCATCTTTCCCAACTGAAAGGATATCCTTGATTGCATTGTCTCCTCTAATTTGCACATCCTTTAACCAATCCGTTGTAGTTTGAGCAGAGGCTTTCATCTTTTCAATCTCATAAATAGTTTCCTGGGGTAGGAAACCAGGAGTAGCAGAGGAAGATGGGTGAAGAAATTGCAGAGGTTTCATCACCTCTTCCAAGCATTTCCTAAGCCTCTCATTTTCCTTTCTCAGCTTATGCTTGGTCCGAGTCTCTTTCCTTAATCTGTCGATTATCACAGCACTGGACCCTTCATACTCCTCAATATCTTGCTCTACAGAAGCCTGTCCAAGGTTAAAAGTCTGCACATTATAATCCTCACCAGTGACATCTTCTCTAGTCTTGTCTGCAGCAGGGGTAGCAATGTGGATAACTCTGTTATTTACCTCATCCCTTTCTATCCTTGAAACCACTTTAGCTGCCTTCTTCTTCTTACCTTTACCGATCTTAGAAAACATCTCATCCCAATCCAAAGCAGTTTCTTCAACAACAACTTGTTTCTTCCTTGTAATCTCCTTTTCAAGCCAGTCCGAGACAATAGGTTCCACCCGGATTTCCTCTATTTTTGCCTCTTCATGTTTTTTTGTTGTTTTATCCTCTTCCTTTTCAGGGAACTGCTCAGCTTGACAACCTACTTAAATCTCCACTTCTTGCACCGGCGATGGGGTTCTAACAGGAATATTTTCCTTTTCAAGTGATCCATTACCTTTGCTACTTGCCAGAGAATCTTCATATTGGACTAGTGGAGAAGGGTGCTTTTCTACCTCTTCAACCTCAAGCCCAGCTGCCACACCAAAGAGCTCTCCTTCCTTGAAAGGTTCTGCCTCTCCACTGGTCTCATGTTCCTCAAGAGTCTCTTGCTCAGGCACGCTTGGCGAAGGGGAAGTAGCCCTAGGTTGCTCCACAACTGGTGACTTTGGAGGAGGATCCATATTTTGCACAGTTTCCTTAGGGGATGGAGTCCTTGGTCTCCTCTAATAAACCTTTGTCTTTTCCCCGGAACTCTCCACATCAACAATCAGAGTCTCATCTTTAGAGGTATCATGACCTTTCTTCTTTGAAACCCTAGTTGTCCTAGTCTTCTTTGGCGGTGGAGGAGCATCCTCTTCTTCTGGCTGTTCAAATCCTTCCTCATCAGAGGACCTGCCTATTTTCAAGGCTCGACTCCTTTTCTTTCCTTTTGGCTTTCTTTTTGGTTCTGGCTCACTCTCTTTAGGGCCTCTGATTTTTATTTTGAAGGGTGAGCTCCTTTTGGTTTTCCCTTTGGGGTCATCTTCCCCGAATTCTTCTGAAGTAGACATAGGATTGAGATTTCCCATCAAATTAAAGGTACAGGGTACCTTCTCACTCTCCAACTCCCAAACCTTATGTTTTAACCATGAAGTAGTGAATCTCATAACATGAGCCATCAGACCCTCCAGCTCCATTAACTCATCATCGTTCCAATTTATCTCTCCAATTGATCTGTCCTTAATAGACTCATATGCATGATCTTGCACCAGGTTTCCATCATCCTCTAGCTGGTTAGGGATTAACTTGACATTGTATTGTCTAATCACATCAACAGGAAGCCTAGAGTACCTTTTCTTCCTCGCCTTAAAATCAGCTTTGATATTGGCCCAATAGTCTTCTAGTTCATCCTTATGATGGTACTCTTTGGTAGCCTTCTTCTGTGATTCCCCAGTGATATCAAAATTTGTCCTTTTGGAGTGGAAGGAGAAACCATGAGCTACCAATTCATCGCCCGCTGTGTGTGCTGATTGAATGGAAGGGCACACCTCTGCTATGCCAATTCCAAGAGGGAAATCCCCACCAAAACCCGTTTTATGTTTTTCCTTTTTGACAATTGCATCAAATTCCAATATCTGTCTAACAATTTCCAATAACACAATATGATCAGTGGGGTAGCTAGGTAACCTATATGGAGCAGCTGGGCATCCGTCAATTTTGATGTAAGAGAAGGTGGGAAACTGAATGAACCAGGCTCCATATCTCTTTATCAATTCCTTCGCTCCATCTGATAGTCTCACATGCTCCACATTTTGAAGCATCCTAGTGATGTGCATCGTGAATGCATCATTGGCTCTTCGGTAACCCCGGTGTCCTAGGTGCAGTTCTTGATATATTTCATAGACAATATCTTGTCCAAATGTCCCCTGTGGATTCAAACCCCTGTATGGGTAGAATCTAGCTAACACATACACCACATAGGAAGACATGGTGAACTTCTTTGTTTCTAGGACATCCCTTAATTGCTTGTCAATCACAACACTAATAAGTCCTGCCCAATGGTAATTGGTTCCTTGTTCAATTTTGTTGATCACATGGACCATCCAGCTTTCCAACACTCCAGCGCTTTTCAAACCTGCCACTCTGCTCAAGAATGTGATTGCATCATAAATATCTGATCTGAATCTAACCCTGTGCAATTGCTTGGGCAATTTGGAGTAGTGTGACTTTGGCTTTTCCAACCAAGAATTAATCATCTGTTGAGCTTTGGTTGGCTCATTCTCATAATATGTCCTGGCCAAGTCTATGTTCAAAGCACACACCGAAGGAAAATCTGGCATGTCAAAGGCTTGAGCAATAGAAACAGGACTGAAATTCACCAAGACGCTTCCCTCAGTACTGACCACCCTTTGTGTGTCGAAGTCATACTGCCGGGCACACTCAAGTATTAACTCAGCATTGGATTGCAGGAGGGAACCCTGCCACATGAACCAATCCATACTTCATCATTCCCTGTCTCAGGACCGACAGATCCTTCTGAGCTGTTCTCTCTTTAAACTCCTCATATCTCCATGCTCCAACATTGGTGTCCGAGACCTCAGACCACACCGAAGATATCTTGCTTTCAGGGAGTTGAATCTTAGTGTCCAATCTTAATCTTTCTGCATCTGAAATAGAGGACCCCTCCGTGTCACTTTTAGATTTTCCTGCTGCAGCCTTGCTTGGTTCAGCCTGCATTTACAAAATAACGTCATGAGTATCCAATTATCATATATATTCCATTCCAAAGGTTAGCATAAAATCATATAAAGCCATTGAGATCCATCACAAATCACCAATCCTTGAAAATCCAAAAAAATAAAGCAATCCAGAAAAAACAAGGTAAACTGGGAAAATCTAGTCGGGGCAGAATTTCAGAGAAATCTGACCCAGACAGATTCCTGTTGCCAAGACACAATGTGCCAAATAAATCATTAGTACGAACAAAATATTATAAGATTATCATGAAATTCATCCATTAGCAACAAGAAATCAACATTTAGCACTTACTTCATTAGTCCTAGCCTCGAGAAATCGAAAGAAATGAAACCAGGCAAGGAAAACCAGAAAAGTCCAGATAGGACGGATTTTCATGAAAGTTCAAATACTCTGAAATTCGCCATACTCCGCGAAATTGGCCGAAACCAAGAAAATTCGGGTGCGCAGAAATTCGGCGGACACCTCAAAAACCCGACGAGTGACAACACGCGAACTAGCGACTTAATGATCATGCAAAACCTTGCTAATTGGGATTCAAATGATTTCAAAATCGACGCCAACCAACAAGATTCAGAATGCGCTTGAACTTAAATTTCAAAAGACCTTGAATGACCAAACTTTATGGTGAAACGATGATGCCCTAATTTTGAGGAATAAGCCTCCTGCCATGAAAACAAGGGTAAATTTGTGGTTTGAAGCACTATCCCTAAAGATGAATCTAAAACACTCAGAGTCTTCACAAGGTAGGGGCTAATTTAATACAAGCGCAAGATAGACAAATCATAACAAATTCATTAATCCGGGCCGAGCACCGAAAAAACCCTAACCTCGCACAATACATCGAATTACGCACCTAGAGGGCAAAAATCTGACCTAGAACACCCACCAACATGGAGGCACCCATCATCTAATGGATAAATACAAGCACACATGGCATGGGTGATGAGGTTTCACGAAAAGATGGGTCAAACTCTAATTTGATAAATACAAAATCATAACCAAGCATAGGCCAACCATCAATCAATCAACATAGAACAGTTCAATCATCATGCAAACAGATGAAAGGGCCAACGATAACCTACCATGGATTAGTCCAGGTGAAACTCAAACTCGAAGAAGTGACTGCAAAATGAATGCACCCAAGCAACGAAAATCCTGACACTAGCGCCTAAACAATTCACACGTAGGCAGCTCAAACTCAATGACCGAAGCTTGAATGAAAACTCTCAATTGCCATAGCAGCAAGCAAGTGAATAATGAAATCGAAGTGATGCCCCAAAAGACTTTAAATCCATCCATACTCACATCTGAGCAAAGGTACCTCAAGCATTAATGAATGACAAGACATGTCAGAAAAATCCGAAAGCCCGAGCCCAGGACAGAATTTCAGAGAAAACCAAGACGCGGAAAATCCGGATGAACATGAATTCTGCGGAAATGGCGGAAACCGAGATTTTAACAAAGTTTGGGATTTTGGTGCAGTCCGGGAAAATTTGCCAGAACCAGAAAATCCTGGAGTCAAGCAGAAACCCGGATTCGGAAAATTCCACAGTAAATAGACAAAGAACGAGAGCCCGAAAAAATCCACCAGAGCTGGAAAATTCCGGATTCAGGTTAAAACCTAGATTTTCACTAAAACCCAACTTTAACCAATTCAAGCCTCAAGGAAAGACCAAAACCAGTAAGATCAATATCTCAAGACCTTAAAAAGACAAATCTCATAAAACCAAAGGTCAAAAGACATCACGAAAAAAGGGGGTCCCTACTCCAAGTGGGGCGTGTGTGCAAAACTGCACAACACCTAGGAGTGGAAGAGGCTACCATGTGGACCACATAAGAATGTTCCCTTTAATTAGACTCAATTCAAGTTGCTTAAATTGAAGCAACTTATATCTAATCATGCTAGATCAAATTCATAGTATATTCTTATAAAATGAGAATCATGTCAAATTTGTGTAAGAGTCGCATAATAGACTCAAGCAAATAGGATCAACTACAAAAAAAAATTATAAGAGAATAAGAATAAATTAATGCTAGATTAAATGAATACACGATACATATTGTACAAGAGGATCCTTTCTGATATAGACAGGGTGAAGGATAGGTAAACATATAATTATGAAAATTGTCACAATCATGTTATCACGAAATAGACCCAATATTAAATTTTCCCATTTAAGATTTTGTCCAAGAGTTGTTCAAATCCCCAAGATTCTTCCTAAATACTCACAATCAATTATTATAGTTGGGTGAAATAATAATAGTGTGTCACACTTTTTAGCATTAGTGAGCCATCGAAATCAATATTTTCAACATTCAACAAAATTTGTCAATTATATACCTAAAAAATTATTAAGAATTGAAGGACAATAAAAATAATAATTTATGACATTTTTTTAATTTAGATTCAAGTTATAGTTTTTTTAAATAAAAAATTACATTTCTATTTATTTTTGTTAGTTTTTAATAAATATATTATTATTTTTTATTGAGTGGCATTTTAGCATAATGTATAACTTTTACTACAAATAAAATACTAATTTGATTCTTGAAAATAGATAATTAACTCTAATATCTAGTGTACATATATATTTTGATAATTTTTATTAAATATTTTATTTATGATTCATTTTTAATTGTTAATAAATAAAATATAAGGCTTATATTTTATTGTAATCTATTTATCTTTTTTTTTTTAATTATCAAAATTTATTTCTTTATTAAAATAAGGCCATTATTATGTAGTGAATTGTGATCTATTTTGAAAACTTTATGACATTTTTTTTTGTATCTTAAACATGGGTCACTACTTTTTATAATAGACCTCTGGTACATATATAAAGGTAATTCTAAGGGATACATATCTATAAAATCTCATCTTTGGGTGATGTCATTTCACATCCACATGCATGAAGAAAATTGGCCTATTTTTCCCTTTAAAATTGCCAAATGTAGCTTGGAGGGGAAGAGGCTACCCTAGGGGGACACATAAATATGGTCTATTTAAGTAGATTCAATTGAAGTTTCCTAATTGAAGCAAATTATATCCAAGTTTTCTAGATAAAATTCATAGTTTATTTCTAGAAAACAAGAATCATGTCTCATTTGTTTAGAGTCACATAATAGGCTCAATCAAGTAGTATCAATTGTAAAACCAAAAATAACCTTTCATAAGAGAATAGGAAGAAATCAATGCTAGATTAAATGAATAAAAGATACATATTGTAAAAGAGGAACCTTTCTTATAGAGGCAAGGTGAAGGATAGGAAAACATGATATTATATACATTGTCACAATCATATGACATGGGACTCAAAACTTAAATGACATAAATACATACTAATTAAAATTAACTGTGTAAATAGGGCTGCAATGACATCTAACAAGGTAATGTAACCTATTTTCACTTTAACACCCCTCCTTAAGTGCAACTTAGAGATCAACTACAAGTGTAAAAATGAGAATATATGTCTTGGTAACAAAGCCTCGCTAGGTACCCATGTACAAAATATCTCTCACAAATAGAGTAAATGAAAAAAAAACTAGTGGAAAGAATCCCCTTCAAAAGAGAGAACACATAAAAGTAAACATATAAAAGTGATGAAAGGACTCAACATGATCCCCCAAGGTCTACATCTATCATGAATATATAATTAGTATCCCCCCATAGGAGAGAAAGAGGCACTATGTTTCCCCCATAAACAAGTAGCTCCTATGCCAATGGTCAATGCTAAAGATGATACAAAATTGACAAACAATATTTCTCTCTTTGGGAGGAAAAAATCTAATAGTGTATGTAGAAGAAACTCCCACTCCAAGAAGATAAATGAGGGAAGAAGTATCATGATGTGTACCTTTGAAATTTCTCAAGTTTCTACATGTTATAATTAAAGGATGTCATAATATAATGATGTTAAACCTATTCAAAAAATTGTGAAGACTCATGAAGAAAAATATTCAAAGATAAATATGATGTGATAACATGTGTTCTATAACTATCATTGAATATGAAATAGATATCCTTAATAATATCTATCGAATTTGGTGGACCTAGATCCTATACTTGCAAGAACACAACAAACAACACATTAATAAGGTCAAATGCAAGTAAGAACATAGATCCCTCAAGAAATCCATTTGAATGCAAGAGAAAAGGAATAACATGAAGAACACAACAAACTTAAAGGCTAAAATATCAAATCCTATTCTAAAACAAAGCAAACTCTTAATCTCTTGAGGGAGTTGGTGCCAATTTGATGTGAAAATTGGCCCTTTCCCAACTCCAAAGATGTGATAAAGATGATTGATGAAAGATGCATGCTTGTGGTGATAACTTCAATGGAGCTCCATGTTGAAAATCTGCAAAAAGCCTAACTATGCTTGGATGAATTTGATGAAGGCTGCTATGAATTTGAGTATAGTAATTTTACTCAAGTTATGGATGATAAAAATGAAGGATGAGCTCTCTATTTATAGAAAGAAAGAGTCGAAGATTGAAAGATAGGATGAATGTGGGACTAATATTCAACAAATGAGAAGAAGCCACATGTCATTATGTGAATGGTGGGGGAATGAGCACATTTTGATCAATGTGCAAGTTTGAATATTTGAATTTGATGAAATGACATGTTTAGGGGGGATGAAAGAGGAGTTAAATGCCACTTGGCTCAATGCACAAGGACATGTAAGAGATTTTAAATGCTTTGTTGGATGTACATGTCTATTTGGGGGGATATTTCAAATTTGAAGAATATTCCCATTTGGATGCCTTTTTGAAAGTAAATAGAGATTTAATAAATCAAATAAATTGATTTATTGTGCAAGTGGGAAAAGCTAGAGGATGTGACATGCAATTAGATTATTAAACTAATTAGGTTTTGATCAATTTAAGAGGAGATTAGGTGATTTGACTAATTGATTTAGACTTGTGGGTTGAAATAAATCAAAAAGAGATGAAAATGATTAAGACCTAGTTAAATAAATATTTTGATTTATTTAACCAAAGGGGGTGATGTTTGATTAAATTAGATAAATGTTTGATTTATTTAATTTAATAGAGGAACTATCAAGATTTAATAAAATGAATTATGGATTATTTAATTAAATAAAGATAGGAAGATGAAATGACCTAGCTAATTACATAGAGACAATGATTTAATTAAATCGAGGGATTTATTTAATTAAAAGGGGAATCATGATGACTTTAATCAAATAAGGCTATTCGATTAAATTGTTAGACAGAGGGATAATTCAAGATGAAGTGATGTTAGTAGATCAAGATTGAGTGCGCGATATCAATATGTATATTTTACAAGTCTACATTTTTCCCCTCTTTGAAGCAACGTACTTGCTGCGTTGGTTCAAAGAATAATCTTGTTGAGAATAAAGTTAAAAAATTCTCTAATTTTTTGGATTCCCCACTATTGTCCCAATGAAAATAATTACACTGGTATACTGCCCCCTTGAGAGATCGAGTGGAAATACTAATTTTTGATCGAGATCATGATAAAATGTGAGAGGAGTGGTTCTATTGATTAGAGGATGAAAGATAATTCTTTAGAAAGATCAGATATTTGATGTAGACAATTTTGATGATGTATAGATAGTCATCGACTATGGGTAGCCTCATGTATATTTTGAGATATCACACAAATTTGGATAGAAATGTTAGTAAAGATAGAAGAATAAGATGGATGGAAGCGAGGATCCAACAAGTCTATGACCTAACGGGACTTTATTGGAGATGATGATGAGAGATGGATGATGTTCGCTTGCCAAGAGTTGGGATTTTCAAAGGGCCAATTACCTTATGTTTGATAACACATGTAGGCACGATGCATCAAGGTATAATGAACTAGGATGGTGTTGCACCTAGTGTGATGGACTTTGACTCGAAAAACGTATAGGAGTATTCTTGCTCACACCTTACATATAGAAACCTTGCTAGGATGCACTTCTAAAGTTTCAAACATCTCAGACCAAAACACGGAAAGGTATAACCCATCAATGCAATAGTCAAAAAGCTGCCCAAAACACCTTCCATACACACCTAACGAAGCAAGGATTCACAAAGGTTATATTACAAGAACGCCCAACAAGCACAACAAACAAAAGATAATGATCGTTTCCCCATTCCTTTCTCTCTAAATCATTTTGATTAGACATCATTGAGAGGTCATTGGAATGAGTGCAATAAGATAAATCAATAGAAAAGATCAAGTAAACAAACAAGTCAATGTTCTTCATACCTACAACCAAAGGGATGTGTTTTGATAGGATAAGAATCCAAGGTGATATCCAAAATGATGCCCATTGTCGGAACAATATATCCTAGGACATGCATTGTATAGGATGATGATAGGTTGATAAGTTCTTTGATAAGTTGTTGATATAAAATTGATCGACATGTTTGCGAATAATCAAGAGTATGATTTTGCATTTAAAAGTTTTGTTGTTTCAATTTTGATTTTACATTTGAAGCTTGTTTTTTGCTAATTGTTGTGGTTGTTTTTGTTTGTTTTTCCAAATGGTGAGTGTGACGATTTGTTTATTATGGATGATTCTTTATTGCAGGTGAAAGTGAAATGAGATGAATGGATTTTTTCAAGTATTTGGATGTTTTTGGTATTTTTGGGTTATTTGAATGTTTTTGCATTTTATGAGATTTTATGAATGTTTTGGGGTTTTATGAGATTTTATGAATGTTTTTGGATTTTGTGTCTCGGGGGCTGATCAAAGATTAGCCTTGCCTATGTTTAAGCTCAGAGACGACGTAGTTTGGATGCCATGTTTTTTATTTGTTTTGGGATTTATTTATTTTTTTCGCATGATTTTGACGTTTTGGATATGGATGTGTGTGATGATATCAGTGCTTTGTTTTGGGATTTTGTTGAAAACCAAGCTAAGGTTGATTGATCAGATTGATGGATTGATGATGATAACATTGTTGAGGATATAGAACAATGCAAGGACAATGTTAAGCAACATGAGGATTTATGATGGATATCCCAAGATGATGCAGGATTGATGATGATAATATTGTCAAGGATACACAACAATGCAAGGATAGTGTTAAGAAACACAAGGATTAGGATGGATATCCTGAGATGATGATGAATTGATTGGATTTGATTTTATCAAGATTAATGAAGCTTGGTTTGGAACAAAAGATGTTTTGGATGATTTGATGTGATGTTGAAGCACACATTAGATGCGACTGATAGTGATTGTTTGGATTGATGTTTGATGAAAGATGAAGATTGATAAGGAATGTCTTCTCGTCAAAATATGCCACAGGCTAGTGATTTGGATTTTTTTTGCTCACAAGTGGTTTGACCTTTTGGATCTCAGTTGTGTTTATGGTTTGTCCTTGATGACAAAATCTTTGATCCACTTTGAAATGTCTGAGTTGCCTATCGGCAAGACATTTCTGATGTTATGTCAATTGAATTCAACATCTAGCAGCTTTCGGTGTGACATTGTCTATGGTCTTGACAACAGAAGAGAAATCTTTATTGGCATGAGCCAGAGGTCTTCAGTATAATGTTTCATCAAACATGTTATGTCTTACCGACCCGCTTCAGAATGAACATATCAGCAAATAAAATCATCCTCGGGGTAATGTCATAGCGATTCTTTCTTGTCTTACCAACTTGTGCTCAAAAGGTTTTATCTATTTTTTGGGAGGAGTCTCACCGAACAACTCTTTGAGAGAACTTCGGCCAAACTGAGGGGTATTGGGCTGAGGTCATAGCGAAATCATCTTGTCCCACCGATCGGAGGTTGAATGGAAGTCTATCGGCAAAGTGTAATACCATCGGTATGAAGTCATAGCGAGATTGCAATGTTACACTGACCGATGGTGGATGGATGCGTATCGGCAAGAGTCAGGGTTCTCAGAATAGGTCTCGGCGAAGTGGTTTTGTCTCACTGACATCACATCTTGGATTCACTTCGGCCTGACTTATTGTTTTCGGTGTGAAGTCATATCGAATGCGCTATGTCATACTGACCGCCGGTTAAAAAACATTGCATATCGGCATGAGTTTTTATTTCGAGGGAATGTCTTAGCAAACACTTTGGTCTTACCGACTAAGTCTTTTGAAGTGCTTTCAATGAAAGTTTGGCATGATCTTAGTGACTCAGTGTATAAAGTTCTTTCGGTATGTCAAAGCTTTTTCTCCAAGAGGTCTCCCTGAAGATTGTATGTTACAGTGACATCACACAAGGGATTTCTATCAAAGGCTCATTGGTGTGAGATTGATATTCTCTTGGCGATCTTTTGTGAGCTCAGGATGTTTCGGCAAAACAAGGGGCAGTCTATATAATGTCTCTCCGATATCAAAAGCTATAGCGATAGAATGACGGTTTCATTTCGGTGAAAGATACTTTCTGTCTCATTGACCAGAAGGATGTTTGATGGCTCTCGGCATAGCATGTTGTATTTGACATGTCTTCTCTCCAAATCTGATGTGTCACAGTGAAAGTGAATTGAATGTCTAGCAGCATTAAAGTTTCCTTCGGCATAATGTGTCATTGATGGAAATAAAAAGGTTGTTAGGGAAAACTTTGTGAGCTTATTCTTTTTGACTGGGTATCGAAGCCTAGCCTGGCCGCCATCATGAGAAAGCTTCAAAAATTGTTCATTTCTGTTGTTGCTAACTGTAACGATTCTTTCAGAGGTTTATGGAAGGTTTACTTGGTGCATTTATGACTGGAAGCTCGACGGTGGATAGTGGAGCCATGGGAGTTACAGATCTGTCTGGTATTTTTATTTATGCATTTCCTACTAGTTTATAATCACAATATTCTCTTTAACTACTCTTTGCATCTCTATGACAAATGATGCCCTGACTGAGTCTTTCATACATTAGATGTTATGATTTTTGTGGTGGGAAGTTGTGCATTTTATGCAGAGAAATGATCTCACATGTTTCAGATTTGTTGAGAACGGCTCTTAGCTGGGTTGGTTGTTCTACCGTTACTCCTGAAGACAGTTACCTATCTGGCATGTAAATCAAGATGTATATATAGAAGCATAAAAATTAGTTTTATGTTTGACAGTTGATGTAATTATGAGACTATCATTCCTTGGATGTATAAAAAATATATGGATAAAACTCTACAAGAAAATCTGTATAATAAGATGCAGAGATTGTGAGTTTCTTCTCTATGAGGTATTTTAGGGATTTAGTTATTGAATCTTTAAGGTATCCTGTAGATGAGAAAACATAGAGATAAGTGTTTAACTGAAAACAGAGAAACCCTCTGAATCATTATTATTGTTCAAAACATAATTTGAGGGGTTGGTACTCCTTGAGATAGATATCTCTAAATGAGGGGTTGGTGCTCCTTGAGTGGGTGCTCAAAAATCAGCCTATAAGGCATTGTGAACAGTTGATTATAAGATTAAGCTAGGAAGGCATTTTAGGGAGTGGTTTTTATACCCCAGGGGGGTTTTCCACTCAGAAAAATATTGTGCCTCTTTGTTTCTTCTGTGTTCTTTTTGTTTTACTATGCTGTTGTTGTTTCTGTTCACTGTTTAGTTATTACTTTTCTCAATTCTATTTATGAATGATTACATTCAACTAATGAATGCATTAATTAGAGTAATATTGAGAACAAATCAGTGATATGTTTTGAATATTTTGAAAATTGGTCAAATTTGTTAAAACACTGATTCACCCCCTCCCTCTCAGTGTCATTTTAACTCCAACATGACTAATTTGATTTCATGTTTTCCAATGTTCGGATCAACACATAAGCTGGAATATATAGATCAAGATTTATTCCCGAAGCAAGATGTACATATCTGCCCCCAGTGTCTAGCAATGTATGGAATACCATGGGTGGATGCTTGGATAGGTGTGTGGATAGATAAATATGATAAGAATGCAAAGGATTACAAGGATTATCTTGCAATAAAATAAGGTGTTTGAACAGAGTATGCTCATTTGGATAATGCTTCATGGCTTAGATAATGCTCGGTAAGATAGGATCAATGAAAATGACCCATGTCAAGATGTCTACCATAAGCAAGTGTAAAGTGTGCACCAAACTTTCATCAAGGTCAAGATAATTTGGACTATGGATGCAGATGGATAAAGATGGATTGGATAAATGGTTCATAGATGAATGGATTTATTATGGAT